>CM065052.1:98836600-98849100 GCA_032883995.1 Coronaproctus castanopsis
TATAATTTTCAATTTAATATTACCGAAATTGAGCAAAGATTGAATAACTTTTAAGTTACATTTCCAACAGTGTAGTCGAATTAAATGTAGACTATGGCAATAGTAAGTGACGGTTGAATATATATATATATATATATATATATATATATATATATATATATATATATATATATATATATATATTGATTAGAACTTATCTAGATAAATATTTATTATTTAGTTTCCAAATCCCAAATATAACCAAGTAACGAACGCCATAAACAAAATATTGGAGGAACGAATAAAGTAACTATGGTATATGATCAACATTTTTGTTTAACCGATTTTTATATATGTTATCCCAGCAAAAATTTGAGGTCGCCATCCTCGCTGCATTTTTAATTAGATCATTTAGATACTACACCGATTCGTCGATATGGATAGGTGTTGGTATTGATAAACTGATATTATCCGGTACAAAATTTCTAAATATCTCCCAATCTTAACTTATTTGTCAGCTTATAGGTTCTTTCTACTGTAATAACAAATGAGCTAATTATTAGGATAACAGGGTCATGGTCAGATGTAATAGATTGGTTTTAACCGATGTATAACTATCACGCCTTTTGTTATGAAAAAATCTATAACATCTGCATTGCTTTTTTTTTTATCTGAAGGCCAGTAGGTCGATTTTCCTTGCGATAATGGCTGATACTTTAGTTCGTCCATGATTAATTTTAATTCTCTTCTTTTTTTTGTTATAAGTATGGAGCTCCAAATTGTGTATTTGCTATTAAAATCGACACCCAATATAAAGCAGCCACCTATAGAACTAAGAAAGTCTGGATACTGAGATCTTCTTCAGTTATATTTGAGTGGGAAATATGCTGAAGATACTACTAAATCGTTGTAGGGTCCCTCGGTTTTCATCACTGTAGCTTGTATATAGTCTTTAAAATACGATCGCATTTTGCGATGTTTTATACTTTTCCTAATGATTATAGCAGAGCCCCATGCGCTTTATCATCAGGGTGATTTATGTATTGAATAGTCTTTGATATTAAAGTAAGTTTTGCTTATAAAATATGTTTCAGAAATTAACATAACTTTCTCCTCTTGTAAGAAGAAACCCTTGATGTTGTGTCAAGCCTTTGGCATTCCAGGTGACTATTTTTAATAGCCTATCCATTATTTGATAAGTTTGTTTATCGCAGTTGTGAACATTTGCATCACAGAGTTAGTTTGTGATACTAATTGCGATATTATTGATTTCATCTCAGACATAAATGTAATGATAACGCTTTCCAGTTTTTGCTTTGAACTGTTGCCTTCATTACTATATGTATTTAGTTTTCCTGCAGTCGCTTAGGAATAGGCTCTACTAGTGCTTATTGTATCTCTAGTTTTGGCGGAGGTTATTTGTGTTCTATGATTGATTACTAGGGGTGAGGAAAGTACTGGATTTATTTTTTTGTATTATAGTTCGAACTTTAGGTTCAAGCCTTAACCGCTGTGCTTCTTGACACTCGGGATATCCTTTATAGTTAGTCGGATGTGAATCACCATATTTAATACATTTGGCAGGTGTGTCCTTCGGTTTTTGGCATTCCTTGTAATCATGTTGCAGACCACATTCGAGGCACCCATAAGGCCTAAAGCAGTATGGTTTAGTATGTCAAAAATCTTGGCATCTGGCACATTGCGGAATAAAGTTTTTCTCAATTCTCATTCCTAGTACGGTTTTTAAATTATATACAGTCCTATTATTTTCTTGCGGTTCCAAGTCGATAAAAAACATAAAGCGTCATTTTAGTTACTATGTGTTTTACATTAATTATATTGCGAATACGCGAACCTCTTCTGCGAAAGCATGTTTTTATTTCATCGACTGAGATTAAGTGCTACGAAAACGTCTTGTTACTATTCTATAAGGCTTTTCTACTGGTAAATTCGTGTACTAGATACTTTTGAAATTTTAAAGTTCGTTTCTTTTTGAATATATAACCAATTTATCTAGTTTTGGATTTGGCGATATGAAAAGTAGACGACGATATACGCCCCGAATTGAACATATATATACATATACTCGTTTAACATTGGAAATATATATCGCGGAGACGCACCTATGCAGATGTCGTTCGCAAAAACCTTTACAATTGTTACGACTTGATGATAATGATTATGATGGAAATTTAAGGCTTTCAGTCGAAATATAAGTAAAAAAAAGAGTCTACAATTTACCACTGTCGGTAGTCAATTCATGAACAGCCAAAACTAATTTCAGAACCGCAATATAATTTTAAAATTTCTATAGTTTAATTTGTTTGTGCGAATTACCACCTTATTAACTTGTCAACACGTCGTATTGGTTTTTTATGTTTTATATATATATATATATATATATATATATATATATATATATATATATATATATATATAAAATCAATGACGAGGACATTTTAAATAACAATTTCGACATTGAAAACGTATTTTTTTTTTAGAAGAGTAGTACTTTTTTCAGATAATGATATTCTTTTGCAACGTTTCTTTCAAACACGTAGACACGCACACAAGGTACATACACAGGCGCACATAACTGTTTGTCCGTGATATATAAATGTGCTTGTACAATGTGTCAATTAAACCATTATAAGTTATTATTCGTTTCGTATGTATATATATATGTATATACATACATACCCACATACATATATATAAACGAAAATTTCTCTTTTAACTCAATTGACGAAAATCGTGGAAAAATCAAATTGATTTTTTCAGTGTCGTTTAAAACCGATTCGAGTAATATTTGACGAAGTATACGGCATTGATAGTTCGAAGTGCGCTGTGCGACGCTAGTACTCCTTCACTCTGAATTTTCGAAAAATTCGTTTTGTAGCGCAAAAGCTCTCGACGGAAGTTTAAATTAGATATTGTTGCATATTTTATTTTTAAAACCTTAAAAACATTATTATTATTATTATTATTCATCCAAATTAACGTGTCGTGTTCAGTAATTAAGGCTAGAGGCACGAGGGAAAGGAAGATAAATAAAGTAGAGACGAGACATGCGTAAGAACATGATTAGGTTAGTTAGAGAGGAATATTCATCTTTGATGAGAAGAGGAAGTGATGAGACATGGACAGTCAATGAGGATATGGGACACGAATACCGTATACATACGGTGCACTGAGGAGTCGCAACTCAGTTGATCTGTTATGAATGGGCGAGTCTTTAAAATTTCGGCATGTGCTATGATCCACAGGAACCAGACTATTTGACTCGGTTTGACTAATAACTGCCGTGTCACTTCATTGACTATAGAATACTGATTGTTGCTGAATACATCGCATAAGCAGTTGTTTCCCGTCACGAAATTTCCACCGATGCGGTTATTACGTCCAGTAAGATGCCTATCGCTATTGACGGCATATTCTGCGGTTCTTACTCTGTTGTTTAATATAATATTATAGCAGTCTGCGTCTATTGTCTCGACGGACAGTGCGTGATATGTTTTTTCCGTGATGAATATCGAATCTTACGAGGTTAGGCAGTAGATTAATCAAAAATAGAACACGTCCTTCATATTATCAACTATCAAAATATCAACGTCCCAGTGCGTGTTCGCTCCACGGTCCGATTAGCCGAAGTGCGAAATAATTGTTATTTATTTAATTAAGGCGCTAAAGCTAATTATACTTAATACTAAACCAACGACGTGTACGCAGCTGATTTATACAAACTAGATATAGAAGTTCGCATAATCTATTTTCTGTCACTTAAAGAAACCGTGAAAAAATCACGCGTGTATATATATATATATATATATATATATATATATATATATATATATATATATAATTATTTTAACTCACTCGTTGCCGTATCCCTTTCTTTTAAATAGTGCAATGTCCGAATCTTATATGCGATATTAATCCAATTTTATAATAAGATTTATAACTGCAATGTACACATTCATACTGATCCGCTATGAAAAATGGTTTTAAATCCCTCGTGTGAATGTGGATAACTTCAAACTCTCGATCATTTGTATAGTTGCAAAATTTTCTTTTTAAATAAGAATAACATTAATAGGCACAATGTGCTTTCACAAATAACTCGCTCCAATGGATATCGGGACGTTCAATAGAGAATTTAAATATATTTCTTTCAGATTCGTATGGACGAACGAACGAATGTTTGTCCGTCAATCTTAAAATAAATCGGTTGAATTAAGAATATATAATATAACCGAAAACTGTTACACGTTAAACTAGCATTCAAATTACTGACAACAAATACGAATTATATTATAGAACGATGCGTTATAATTAATGTAAACAAACAACTGTTGATAGATTCTTTAACCATTATTCGGATAGTAGCGGCAATTAATATGGACGTCGAATGATAAAACATTTTGTAATTGATGTTCGATGAAAAATTTTAACTTGTATTTGTAGAGTTCCGAATACGAATTATGAAAACAGATTTTATTTATAATTTATTTCGGTTGTTCCATTTTTCGATTCTTTCTGAAATCAGTACAACAAGATAACCATGCACGCATAAAGATACATACAAATATATATATACACACACATATATATATATATATATATATATATATATGTATATATGTATATGTATATACACGTGCACGACATAATACGGAGAGTGAATGATAAGAATGGAAACATAAACCAGTTGTTGAGAATGAAAAACGCAATGTTTCTGAACATATGTTTATATTAGTCTATACAACATAACGTTCGTGGCGATTTGGTTTGACCACCATCGGTGTATAAAGAGATGAAAAATGCCAGACTACCCACTATGACATTCCCGATGTCATCTTCACTTAGATTTATTATAACTCTTTCGCGAATACGCATTTTATAAATTACTTAAACGAACGCACAATCGCAATCTGCCAACATTTTTTTCGCGTTGCCCATAAATAAATAAATAAATAAATATATATATTTATATATTCTTTCAAGTATCCGACCTATGACGTTGGATTAGGCGGACAGTAGCTTTTGTTCAATATAACAAAAGAATAATTCTACACGATGGAACATGTTTAAATCAATATACATATATATATATATATATATATATATATATATATATATATATATATATATATATATATATATATATAATACTGTAATAGGAAAGAACTTTTTACAATTGAGTTTGACAAGACTCCGTATATCTGGTCATAAATAATCGCTATCTTTTCACATACGCACCTGCGAACATGGATTATAAGTTCGTAAGTAAACCTATTCTGTGTGGTTTTTTTTTTTAATGTTTTGTGCTTACATATTTATATAGATATATGATAGAGAAAGATGAAAAACGTTAATGGAGGCCTACATCAAATCAATGACGTAATACCGGCAAAGAAGAACATATACATGTGGATATGTGTATACATATATATATATATATATATATGCGTGAGTGTGCATCGACCTCGTTGTCCTGGATTTATTATTAAATTCAATTGAGCACACAGATGAAAAGATAAATGACGCGTAATTTCAAGAACGAAGAGATTTCAGATGTCTCTTTATCAACGGATATTGAGGAAGAAATAATCCTAATACGGACTTTAAATAGTCGTTTATCGATAATAGCCTACACACGTTTGTATAGAAATATATTTATCAAATATACCATATATATATATATATATATATATATATATATATATATATATATATATATATATATATATATATATATATAATATACCATACATCTTCATTATTAATTTATAAAATAATATATTCATTGTGGTACAGGTCTGTGTCTTCTTTTCTAGCTAATAATAACTATCGTTAACAATACACAGGTTTTCTTTTTTTGTTTTTTTTTTTTTGTTTTTGTACCCTATACATTCTGATATAGGCGAGTAAATAAGATATTATATAAATAGAAAGGCAATGTGGAGATAAGAATTTGAAAGGACCATTTATACAATCATTCGTACCCAAATTACGTTTGGCAATGTCAAAATTTTCATCCATGACTCCGAATACTGTCACTGGGGGAAAAGAACATACAAATTGTGTAAACCTGTTCGGATTGTATCGTTCGAGACTCTGAATGCTGAGGATACAGAGCAGAGCCGGAAGACCGAATGCCTCGATTCTTACACACGCTCGGCATCACAGTACGGCTGGAATTTAGAACTGTACCGATATTTTATAACTTCGACGTTTGTTACCGGACGGACAACAGACAGGCGTGTGTATTTTTTACTCGATAATAGAATCTAAAATATTCTATGCCGGGATTGTTAATACATTTCGACGATTAATACTTGATGCGTCTTATATACGCGTATATATCAAGGATCCAGGTGTATAGAGAGGATGCAGTAGAAACTTCAATTGCAGCAGAATCATTCGGTTGAATGCTTTATGAAATTTTCGATTGAAATCGTATTAAGTAAAATTGAAACCGGTTTAAAATTATCCCAGATCTAACCTATCCAACACCGCCCAAGATCGAACCGTCCAACTACTCTAACCGCTAAAGTATCCACGAAAATATATAAATGTGAACAGGTTCGAAGAGACGAGAAATCATAACACGGCATACGATTATAAAAATTAGGAATGTACGATTCAAATTTACTTCAATATCTTTTTGCTTCAAAGTAACTTAGATATATAAAATAACAGCCATAATAATAATGATAATAATAACGTCTATCATATACGTAACGTTTCATATGCACTCAATGCATTTGAGTTATATGACATGTTTTTTTCATTTATTTGAACTTATATATATATATATTATGTGTATGTGTATGTATATCCATTTATTTTGAAATTTAGCATATTCGTTTGTACTGTAGATGAATTAGATATAAATTGAAAGAGAAAAAAGAGCACTTAGCTGAAGTGACAGATATGTTAATACGTCATAATATACTTTAAAGCGTCATTTTCTTTGACTTTCACGAGTCAAACGAACAATAATAATAGTAATAATAATAATAGTTGTAATAAAGATAATAACTGCACTGACGACGAAACACCAATAGCAAAAAATAATATAATAACCCATTATTGACGAAGTTATCCACAAAAAATTTATATATTTATAATGAAAAAGATCGATCTTATTTTTTGGCTACCACACGATTATGGCGAAACCGTCGATGTATATATATTAGACATATATATGTAACATGCAAACTAAATGTAACTTTTGCATACTCTAACATTAGTTTAACACATATTTATGTATATTCAGAAATGCTGACGAATTACCGTTAATTCTTAATTTAACACACTTTTCTAATTCCTAACGTTACTGACAACATACACGATCTTCAAAATTTTTTCAAACCAAATTATAAATAATGTGTTTTCAGTAAATTAATACGCTTTTTTTTTTGGGCTTCCATATAGTTCGCCGATATCTGCATATTATGGAATGAATAAGAAAAGGCTACTTATAAATTAGGCAGATTAAGAAGTAATGTAGGGATGAGTAAAATTAAATAATGATACCAGAATCTAAATATACTTCAGCATTTTGAAGAGCTAAGAGAAGTGCAATACTTATAGGAAACAGAACTTTAAGGCTGTGAAGAGCTTGATAAAATGCAACACGAAAATTACTATGATGGGAACACTCGAGGATAACATGGTCCGCATCGGCCACTAAATGGGCATCCATAGGATGAGAGCTAGGAGAACTAAGTTTCAACTTGCGTAAACTGCCGAGTCTCAGTCGACAAATGGTAGTAATAAAACGCCGCAATTTGATCGTTTCAACTTTAATATTGTTGAACCATGGATTATAAGGTATGTCGGGTTGAATGGATTTACGCGTCGCAGTAAATAGATCGGACGATAAATTTTTCCACTATTCCTTATGCGCATATTTAATGTATACTAGGAGAATGACGGAAGAATATATACATTTATATACGAGTGTAGACAATTTATATGAATGCGTGTATATAAACGAATTTCGACGTAATAATTCGCATTGTAATTAAATATAAAAGGAAAGAGAAAAAAATATGAAACTCCGTATAAGAACAATTGAAATTGCGGTTTAATTCATTAAATAATTGGGGGTTGTTCTTGCTTCCTATTAAAACTGGATCGAGAGATGTCAGTCTTTCCTAAAGTCCCAAATATTTTATAAAAAATAAGTAAATAATAAATAAATCAAGCATCCCCGCGAATGAAAATGAACATTACAGGCCGGGTCGTAATGGGGCGAGTTCCTTCGAATTGTTTACTCTTACTGTTTCAGTGACAATCTACCTCAAACCAACGGATGTCTGACTACGCGTGTGAGTCAATATTATCGAGTTTATAGTAAAAACCTGTAACGTGTAGTAATTAGTAGTCAACAGTGTGTCATTCACTGATGAGACAATATACGTATACATGTGTATGTGATATATATATATATATATATACTCATTTACATTCGTAACGTTTAAACGGACATAATTAGGTAAGCTACACTATTCACGTATTTAACGAACTCCTTGCAACGTGAGTGGGTACGCTAAATAATAATAATTTCCGTAAAAATCAACGCTCCTGCCTTCTTTCTTCTTAAATAATATTATATATATGTATGTATGTATGAACGTATTAAATATTATAAGGGTCCCATAGTGTAGAAGTAACGATTTAACGTTCTACCTGCACGGCATGAGTTTAAATCCCCGTCCGGAACGATATTGATCGGTTTATGAGTCATCATCGTCGTAGCGTCCTCAATAGCTATTGTACGTTTTTTTTTATTTTTACGTACAAAATGAGCTAGCATTCAAGGCACTATTTATATGAGACGCAAATGCGCGCGCATATGATGCTATAAGAAGACCGGCACCCAGACACCGCCTTCTCTGTGATAATTGAGAACTAAATAATGATGAAAACTTTCTATGTCACGTGCTGGTTTCAAACTCCCCTTCCGACCGTCGAGTTAACAGTCGAGCACTGTAGCAAGTAGCGGTTTATGAGTACTCGCTAAGAAAGTAAATAAATCGAGAAAATGGTAAACCACTCCGTATTGGCTTGCATTTGGGAAGCGTCGTTTGGCAGAGCATCTATGAATCTTCCAGCCGACAAGAATGTTTTCTATCTACCAACTTTAAAGTTAGCGAAATTATATATATACATCATTATTTATAATCGGATACGGACAATTTTATTCCTGGAATTATAATACTGTATTATTATTTAATTTTTTTATAGAAATATTAATTAATGAATTAATTAATATTTCCGACGTTCTGTCGAGAACTTTAACGGTATTTGTCAAGTCAGTTAGCATTCTATTTGTCGGTTTTATTAACTACGGATTCGTCATTTAAAACGTTCTTAAAACGCAACGTTAACGTAATAGCGCATCTAGAATTGAAGGTTTTTAATGTATAACGTCTCAGCGTAACACGAATGGCAAAATCTAGACGCTCATTAAACATATTTATTTCGTTTTAACTATTATTAATACACTATAAAATTGGCAAATTGTTTGTACTCATTCATACACAATCTAACCCCGATTGAGTACTGTTTAAAAATTAACGATAAATTTTGGAAATTTTTGTGGCAACATTCCTTTTTTTTTAAAGCGACGCGTGCGATGATATCAACATTGACGAAGCATAATCTCGCACATCTAAGTAGACGATTCTGTTCCTTACTATCCAAATTTTTCTTGCCACTCTCGTTATTGTTTATTTTATGCAATCGGATGCAAACTATCCTCCATTTATTATTAGATTTCAATTTACACCATCACTCGCTGTATGAAGTCTTCGTATCTTTAGACGTCCAATGATTGTCATTTAGTTTTCCATTCTGATTGTACGTCCGGTAGCTTCTTAAACGGTTACTGGTAATCGGGGCCTATATAAGTTTTTCATCATTTTTAATTATTTTAGAATTGCGTACGTAGCAGCGATTAAATTAAATAAAGGCTGTTACGTCCGGCGTAAAGTTAATTAATTAGCGTTCTATGGGGAGTCACAAAAAAAAAAAAAAAAAAAATGTAACGCTAATTAGTAAGACTGACCTCGTGTTTTAATTTCGACTTTTATCATTCGAGACCGGATATGGTGTTTTATATATATTTTACTTTTTAGCTTTTTAAAATTAGGAAAAATTAAATTTTGTCACGTAGTCCACCGAATACGTACATTATTGGTCACCTAGTTGTTTCAATTTTCATCGGACTTGGTCGTAATTCACGGACGAGCCAAACGACGATAAGGTTGAAGATAAGGTCGCGCCACCAGCGGGGCAAAGGTGCAACTCTGCCAACCGCGAGTTTGATGACCTTGTGCGCGTCGACTGGCTTTCTTTTTTAATAAATTTCAAAGAAATGAAATGAAATAGAATAAAAAGGAAAACACATTTGTAAAACACGAATAGTTTGTTTATCGGACGTTGTAAAAATTTTCGATGACGTAAGAATACGTGTAATCAAATTTTTAATTAGTGCGGCATTTTATCGCGATCGAAATCGCGATGATGTAGCCGATTAAACGAAATTATATATTACGCGAAAGGACAACGACATTCGGTAATGAGATATTCTACGGACAAACTAAATCAGCGGATAAAACTCGGATAAACAGTCAATAAACTACTAACCAGTTACTGTTTTTTTTTTGTTTTTTAATAACTTTATTTACCTATTCAAATCTTAACCAAGATTACACTGGGTATTTTCGACTGACGTACCATTTTTATATTAAACATTTACGTTACTACCTCGTCAAAACGCCTTAGACCAACGTAAGCTTGATCGGGAAATTATATAAGAATAATTTTAATTTTGATGATAAGGTTGAAATTTTGCTCAGTAGCGATTCTCGTCTTCGAGTTTATCTCCTTGAGTCATAATCTTTACAGGTCAAACAGCCACTAATATACCCGGGTATCTAGAGTAGAATGATTAGTATATATCCGCGTAAATTTTTGATAGCTGTATTGTATAACGATAATTTCGATTTTAAACTTCTGCTATACAAGCAAATTATTAAGCCGATCTGGACGTACGGTCTTGCTATGTGGGGCTGTACTGCCACAACTAATCGAAACGTGATACAACGTCGTCAAAATGTCATCTTACGTGCAATAGTCGATGCATATCGCTACTCGCGTAACGACGATATTCACTCCGATCTCCATGTGCCGTTGCTTAATGATGTCATTAAGGAGTTCGCGAAATCGGACAGGCAGCGACTGCAGTCATGTTAACGTGGAAGCAAGACAACTGCTCGACACCAAACATGAAACTCGGCGACTTCGGCGTCGTCAACCTCTAGATTTAGTTACGTAAATATATAAATATCGTTATGCGGATAATGGATGCGTAGCCAATGGGTTACGTACTCCACACCCGTTCGTACTTAATAGTTAGTAGTTAATTATTAAGTAACCATGTCATAAACATAGATAATTATTTAGTTAACCAGCTAAGATTGTATCATAGTTATAGTCCTATGGGCTGTTTAAAAAAAAAAAAAAAAATGATAGTACCGAATTCAAAACCCAGTACATCTCCCTTAAGCTTCGAGTTCATTATTGGTCTCACTATAATCTCTCCAGGTCGAATGACGATTAATCCGCGTACCCACGTATCTTTCTTCTTTTATAGAATGGAATTAATGCGGTAGTAAATGGGCCTTGTATTAGACGAACGTGAATTTTAATCCTCGGTTATCGTGTTCAGTTCTGTAAGTAATTCAAACCGTTTTGTAATTTCTCCGACGGACGAATCTACAGTATGGTCGTTTCTTTGAAAAAAAATGCCGCATCATCGGCCATTGCGGCGAGCTTCACGTTGAGCCCGACTGGAGGGACAAATGTGTATTTTGAAGAAAATCTAATTAGATCGGCGTTAAATTTCGGCGATCTGGAATTATTTAAAAAAAAAAGACACACTAGTCCGCTATAACGCCGATTAGCGTGTTTGTAGGTATTATCGAAGAGCCGATAATACAGATGAATCCGTTTACCGATCGTCCGCCTAATTTTAGAATATGCGATTATCATTTTGTAGCAAGCCGTGTTGTTCACATTAGAAAAAAAAAAATAATGCCTAGACGTAAGAAAATACAAACATTTTTATGGTTTAAATGCAGCGAGAGCTGGATAGTGAAAAGTGGTCAATCAACCTTTGAACTTCGTAGAACCGGGTTCATTGTCAATTATCTAGGCAAAATGTTTTCCCACATCTGGAGACTAGAAACTTCTCCGATATTCTCCATTTTAACTGAATTATTCACCCACTTCACCTGCAAAGATTAACTCGTATCATTTCCAAAGTGACTTGTAAAAAATCCCAGACACGTTTAACGTGATTCAAAGCGATAATTCTCATTTACAGAATTTATAGTACTTTTTTATTTCGTCTTAGACTCATGCGGAAATTTTATCGTTCCGTTAATTCGTAAAATCGGTACGCCAGGTGAACTCTTCATACAAGCCAATTATGGTTAAAATAG
>CM065052.1:98854100-98966600 GCA_032883995.1 Coronaproctus castanopsis
AATAACATGCTGCAAATGCGCGATATAATTAAAAAATGAATTTAATTCGAAAGTTTAAAAACATCATTACACATTGGAGAAAGTCTGGAATGACGGCCTTTTTCGCGAAATTACATCCACTATTACAAAATTATCGTTTCATTTTCAAACGAAAGGCATTTAAACAAAAAAAAGATGATAATATATCCACCGACAACAAGGTTGCCGCGGAGGAATGTGCTAAGTCGGATTTTTGTATCTCGTATACACAACAGATACGCCTGTATTAGAAGAAATATTAGTGTAACAGCGTTAACGCTGCTCTGTATGAGCATTTTTTATTTACTCATTATTTGCTGATGTATAAAAACATAAATATACTTTATTGAATTGAATAGAGATTACGTTTGCTGATGATACGGCAATTCTTTGTGGAAGTCATGATCACTTCAATAACCGTACATCAGATTGCAACCGAGTACATTGAAAGATAGCCATTAAAAATAAACGAAGATAAGTCGTATGCAGATTGGCTAAATTTGACCGATCGAACTATTAATGTCGACTTTAAGAGTATTTATTGACGTAGACCGGCGAGCTCAGGAAAACCTTCAAGAAAACGACATCTTTTCGATCAATTCACGTCACTTAAATTCTGACTAGCAACGTAACTTTTTATTTTTGTTCGCAACGTGAATAATATCCGTACTAGCAATCGGTAAGCGTTATTAACGTATTATAATGACTTAAGCGAGATATGTGAGTATCGAACTTTTGTTGTAGAATGTAAAATGTAATTATTTCATGCATAACAAATACGACTGTTCAAAACTAAATTTAAACTTCCCAATATTAAAGTCTGAAAATAACCGACCTAAAAGAAAAAGAAACTAACTAACATTTATAATGTATACGTATTCTAGCTCACTCGGTCACGAGTATGTCACTATACAGCTGTTCTCGATGTTGCTTTAATGTTTGTGTGGCATATGCCAGTTCAAAGCAATTTATAAATACTTCGTCACAATGAATTTCTGCCCTAACCTGACGTTTGGGCCTTCTTGCATTCCGATAAACGAACCAGTCATTTACAACGTCGTCTGTAAACAATCACCATTGAGTTCTGTTTTTGGCCGTCATTTCTAACATTGCGTCCTTTCTTAGATTTACTCCAGCTTTCTTAATTTTTCCAGCAATCACATATTTGTATCATCGTGATTTTGGACGACCGCAATATCTTTTCCCGTTTCGGAATGCGTTCGTCTTGCATTCTTACTAAGTGACCAATCCGCCTTAGCCTAGATTTCGCTAAATGCTGCTCAATCGAATAAGAATTAGCTATTTTTATTACCTTCTCGTTGGATACAAGATGTTTGAAGTTTATACTAAGGATTTTCTTCAGTAATCTTAGATCTAACTTTTTGAGTTATTTCATTTTTATAAGCCAGGTCTCTCCATCATATAACATCATCGTCAATATCGTAGCTTTAAGATCATTTTATTGGGCATTGTTAAGTTTTTATTCTTGTAAACTCGTCTAGAGAATCTGCCATATGCCATCATTTCCTTATTCTATATAGAATCTCTTCATTTAGATTACCATCGTTATTAATCATATGGATTCTCAATTACTTCCGTCTTGCTACAGTTTATCGTCAGTCCGAAATCTTCATATGTTGCGTGTAGTAAATTAATAGCACGTTGCAGTTCTGTAGAACTTTTACTTATGATTACGCAATCGTCCGCGTATTGCAATTTTTTAAAATTTCGATAAGTTGTATAGCCCCCAGCCTATCAAAGCGATACTCTTTCTGAATTCCAGACGTTAGAGACTTTTCCTTATATATACAAAATAAACTCATATAGAAATTGAAAAGTGCAGGTGCGAGTACACATGGTTGATTTTAGATATTTTAAACGAATTTGTACTTACATTTTCACATATTATCATCATACAATTGTTGCAAGAGCGACTGGAATTTTGGTGGACATTCTATAGTTTTTAAAAATTTCCAGAACGCATTTCTGTCTACTGTATCAAAGGCTTTTTACCCATGCATAAATACCATATGTAAATCTTCATTTTGTTCTCTAGATTTTTCCACAAATTGATGCATCGTAAATATCAAATCTAGAGCACTCTGTAGTTGCCGGAAACCGCATTGTTCTTCAAGAAGATACACTGATCTATTAATATTTGTATTGGCGCTAGAATTATTCTGCTCAGGATTTTGCTAGCAGTTGATAATAGAGATAAAGCAATTGATTTTATCTCTTTTATTTTTATATATACGCAAACAATTTTAAACGTTTTTAGATAATACACTGTCTTCCCAGACTTGTCTATATAGCCGATGTGCAATTGCAACGTTAGTTCTTTTTCACACAATTTGTATATTTCATTTTTGGTGTACCGTCTAATCCAGTCGCTTTATTATATTTCTAGTTTTTTATTGCTAAAACAAGTTCTCCTTCAGAAGGCAGAGCATCCAGCTGATCATCGTTAGCCTTTTTTTGGTAGTATCTGAAATATATCATCATTGACCGCGGAGTTATTATTTAATAGCGTTTGAGAACATTCCTTTCATCTTTGTTCAATTTCATCTTGAAATCATGTTATAAAACTTCTTTAGCGAGTGTACCGCGAGGTAGCAATTTTTATTTTCTTTGTATTTACACGACTTTCCTGTTTTGCCTAATATGCAAGTCACACTTTTTGCAGATGATGCTCAATATATTACAGCTCGTATAGACCCAACACTATTCGCAGTAGATTGCAACTTGGAATAAGACACACAATTAATTATTACAATAAATGGTAAATTAATATAAATCTCCGACGAAAAATGATGCCATATTTTTCATCCGTAGAAAACCATCGTTGACAAATAGTCTACTTGATCAAGATGCAGAATAGATTGGAGTGACCAGGTACACTATCTGGTTGTTACTTTAGACAACAGATTAACGTTAAACACGTAAACAATACTAGTCTTGAGACAAATAAAGCCATCTGTTCCATATGATGGTAAATCTTACATTAATATTAATAAACAAGATGATAATCCACAAGTCGTTAATCTGACCAATAATAACCTATGTCTGTCCAGCATGAAGCTCAGTATCTAAAGCTACTTTTAATAAAGTGCAAATCGTTCAAAATAGGCGTTTAAGATGTATTTTAAACGTGCTCCGTTACACCAAAGTCGATAAAATGCACGTTTACTTAAAATTACCACCCTATATTAGGCATTTTTTTTTTAAAGTATTAAGTGATTTTTTTTTTTTTTAGTAAATGTTTGTATCACGATAAGGTGCTAGTTTCGTCGACAGGTAATTACGAATCCAGGCAACTCAAATTTATGTATATCGTGGCTACTTAAATACTATAATAAATGGAAAATTAGCATAAACCCGAACAAAACCGAAGCTATTTTCTTCACCCGTAGGAGACCGGCTCTACATGACAATCTGATGGTACAGGGAAATACATTAGAGTGGTGTGATAAAGTTCGGCATGTTGGTGTAATCCTCGACAATAGACTTACTTTCACTAGACACATAAATAATATAACAATTAGGATAAACAATGCTTTCTGCTCTTTGTACCCATCATTAATCACAAGTGCTTCCTGAACATTAACAACAAGATAATCTTCTATAAAGCACTAATCCGTCCAATACTTTGCTACGTATGTCCTTCCGGGAGCCCTATATCAAAAACCTCGTTTAACAAATTACACAAGTCATTCAAAATAGATGCCTCAGATGTATTCTCAATGCACCTCGCTATGCCAGAATCGACAGAATGCACGAAGCTACTGATCTGCCCTATATTAGAGATTTTGTTTTAAAGCGATCGACTAACTTTTTTATTAAATGCTCATACCAAGACAATGAACTCGTCTCCTCGATTGCCAATTACGATTCTAAGCAACTTCGTTTCATGTATTCCAAATATAAACACAGACGACTTAAACATAACATTATGTAGTAATTAATTATAATTTATTTAATTAACCCCCTTTACTTAGTAAGTACCTTCGACACCCATGTCATCCACTTTTTATTTTTTTTAATTACATAGTATTTATTTAAGAACTCGTAATCTAAACAATATATTTTTGTAATTAAGACTTAAGTTTCTATATTATCATGTATTACTTGTAATTAGAAAACCCTTTTTTATTTTGTGGTCTTTTATTTGCTTTTTTCCTGCACCATTTAACGTTTTCTTTTATCCTTTATAGTCTTACTGTGTTATTGTGGTAATCCCCGGTACACAATGTTTGCAACCCATGTGTTATATTTCCTTTCATGTTTATAACTTATGCAAATATATTTTTGTTGTTGTTGTTATTAAGTATAAACATAGACGCATTAAGCATAATTTATTGTAAGCTCATTTAAGCTTAATTATTATTTTGTAAATTTTTAACTTTTTATCTATTTTTTTTAAGTTACAGGTTTTTATACAATTTTTCCCTGCGGTTGCATATATATATATATATTATATATATATATATATTTCATAAATACATTTCAGTTATAATAAGATAATTTTGTTTATTTTGGTAAGGATGTATCCGATACACAATTAACTAGTTGTTAACAATAAAAATTGTATATAACTTTTCTAATAAAATATTTATTCTTGCTCAATCTGATGCTGCATCTTCTTAAAACTATCCGCCAATCTTGATATCCGAGAATATTTTTGCACATTACTATTATCTGCCTTTTTATATTATCACATTGTTTTTCTACAGACGATATAGGGGATGATGTTGAAATTTGGAGACCGGTACTAAAAACTGATGTAAATTTCTTTAAAATTTCTTTATCCTTTAAGCGATCTGTGTTATAAGTAGCTCATTTCTTTGTAGCCGTGCATGATGCTTAATACTAGGAAATCTAAATTTTGCTCTGATTATGATCAGCGTCTGTATCTGTACTTCTCATTACACGAGTTATTCACTTCCCTTTTTGCCGTTTTATGATTGAATGCAGATGCCCTGACACTGAATGTGCCCACGATCCTCTATATGTATATCTTTCAGTTTAAAAAGAATGTTACTAATAATAAGATCATTCGCTGCGCACAGACTCGCAGTAATCGTTCACCGTTACTATTTTCTTTTCCAATTCCGTGTGCTCGAATAGTGCCGTTCCAGAAGTTTACATTTTTTCCTACACGCCCATTAAAGTCGCTGAGTATAGTAATTCTTTCGTTAATTTTAATTTTCGCTAACACTCCTTGAAAGCCGTTATAGAACAGATCTTTTACTTCTTCAGAGTTATCTAGAGTTCGAGCATATGGCCAGATTATTGTTAGTGTAAGATATTTTGGGAATTTTAATTTCATAACCGTAAGTCGATCACTGATACCGCGCGGTTCTTCTAATATATATCGTACTAATTTTGTGTCGATTGCTAAACTCCTCTTAAGAGTTTATTTTCTTCGGGCTTGACATCTTTTCAGTATATCGTATATCCCGATTTGTCCTTCATCTACTGACAGCGTTACACATAATCCAGTGTTGTCAATTTTATATTTCCTTAGTTCCGTTCTTCTTATACGTAGACATTTACTGTCTAATAAAATTCTAACATTCTAGACTCCGCATGCCCACTTTTTTTCTTTCATTATTATTGTTATCGTTATTATTAGCCTAGGATGTGAGTCTCCGTTAGTCGCGGCAGTACATATGGGATGTGTCTAAGACACCCTTTCTAGTCCCTTGTACACTTGTGACAGGCAGAGTAGATCCTAATGCCCGGTCATATGATCTCCCGTTCGAACTTCGACACTATCCTGTCCTGTCTGAGACCGACCACTTGGATCATACCGCTTTCCTTGCAGAATCATTAGCACTTCCAAAAATATTCCAAAAACTAGGGAACAGTGAAGGAAAGTGGTATATAGTTTGATATCAAAACTAGGGAACATATGGAAAAGTGATACATCTCGAAAAGTTCCTCCTGTTCATGCGGCCAACAGCAGTGTATGCGCAGGTAACTTTTCTACCCACCCAAGTGTGACTTAAATAACGTATCAAATGTACACAGAAAAATCGTTCCTTTTATAAAATTTTGAATGCACATCGTACAATATCCGCTGTCCGTAACTGGCCACATTCGATAAAGTAGAATATACATAAAATATATGTTGTACGCTCACTTTTTTTTTAAGACTAACTATCGTCCTTTTTATTCTACGTGCATTACGTAACGTATACGAATGTGTGTGTTATTTATTGATTTTGTTTGACTTCCGGTTAAATGCGTAATATTATATATACATATATATATAAATACGTAAAATTTATTTCGAAATTCGTTGTTTAACGCAAGTGTTATCTGACCGTGCAAAACTGTTTCAATGTCACTTGACGTCCACATTTTTAATTGCATAACGACTGTTGTCAGTACTGGTACTGTTAGCGTTTAAATATATATATATATATATATATATATATGTATATATATATATATATATATATATATATATATATATATATATATATGTATATGCATACAAAATTACTTCATAAATAATTAATAATAATAACTCCAGTGCATGTAGGAATATTTTCGATGCGGGTTCAATTTAACAAGATGGAATAGATTACTGGAAAACGGAAAACTGAGAACTTCACCTGTTTTCATCATTATCTTCGTCATGATTATTATTAATGTTTGAAAAATGTATGTTTCCTTATTTATTGTTTTAATATTAATATATTATAGTCTACCTATACACATATATATATATATTAAATTACGGTATTTCTCTGCTTCTTCCAAATCAGCAATTATTAAAGAATACTTTGTAGTCAAAATACATTTTTTTTGGGTCCGTTCGCAGTCACTTAAGTGGATAAATTATGAAGCAGCTTCGTATACGTAATAATTAATTCCGAGAATGAAATGTAAACCTTTTCTTCTTCTGGTAGCAATTAATAAGCAAACACGCGTCTTTTCCCCCTTCGCGGTTCTATACTCCATCAACATCAACTTGTTATTTTATTAGTGGAAAAGTGTTTTATCCGGTTGGATAAGTTTTATTTTTCAATTTTTTAATATTTTAATTTCGAATCCAGCTCGATCTTCGTTTAATAATTTATATCATAGTCGACGCACCTGTGAGACACATTAGGCTAGTTTGTAGTAAAAGCTTTTTTATTTTCTTTAAATTACAAAGATTAAATTATGTCGATTTCGCCCGGGGAAATTATGCAGAGGATCGAATGAAGATATTAAAAAAACTAGGTAATGTATTCGATTTTTAAAATAATTAAATCGACACACTTTCGACCAGACGAATATATTTTGGAGATGCGTATCGTCATATATGTACACGTGTATATCTAACTGAAAAACTAGAAACTTCTACACGACGATCAACACAAACGGAGATGATAAAATGATAACGAATGAAATAATTCGTTGGAATTTTATGGCGAATTTAAAAGAATTTGTCCTTCCACGTACAAGAATTATAAAATTCGTATTCATAGATCGTACTTCTTGAGTATCCCCCTAATATTATATCCCCTTTCACAACGTTAGTGCTCGCGCTATGAATATATTTATAAATCTATTTTTTTAATTTAAATTTTATACCAACTGTTTTCAGATCATCATTAAAGTTGCAATGTGGTTTTAACATTGTGTATCGATTTTACATTCTGGGGAAAAAAACAAGTAGAATTATTTATACCTAGATAATCAGACGGTACTACGTTCGCTTAATTAAACACACACATAATGATGAAGACTTCATTTCGATCTAAACAACTGCGGTCATACATGGATTCATCAACACACACACATACAAATATATATATATATATATAATATTGATATACGTGTATATAAAAAAAATGCGCAGCAGTGACTTGATGTAAAATCGGTACATAATTTCGACGTAAAAAATGTTATTTTCATAAAAATAAAAAAAAAGTCTCAGGTTAAATTTGTATAATATACGCGAAAAAAGAAAACATCTTTAAAATGACGTCATTGTAATAAGGACGCTTAGAAAAATGCGTAGAACGTAAGTGTCCTCTATAGAAAAGCGTATCTAGAAAATTACGTCTATTTTAAGCTACGTCTAGTATGAAGATATTTAAGTGACGTCTAGTGTGAGGATATTTAATGGACGTCTAATACGAAGATATTTGCAAACGATAGTCTACGAAATAACAAGTCGATGTAAGGGGACGTCTATATATAAATATCTATATAACGATGTATATAGGAAAGGATACGTTTAAAATGATATCTAGGATGTTCGTAAAATAGCGTCAATAAGGACATCAAGGAAACAACGTCTATATAAGGAGATTTTTACAAAAATACTGGAATAAGGTAAAAGAATGCGGATAAAATTTTATTTACGAAATAATGTCTTCAAAACGACGTCAACGCAAGGAAAGAAGCCATACAACGAGAATAACTACAATGAAGGTGTGTATCAATAAAATTTGATGTTGAACGATGTCGAAACGCTCCAAGTTAAGCGAGATGTACACCCTGAACGGATTGAACGGGGAAATATAGCTCGGGTTGCTATGCACGAGACTTAATTCTCAACTAAACTATTATTATTATATTTATTTTATTTTAGGACGCTCGACTACAAAGGTCATTTGCGTCCACCGAGATTAAATACAATAAATTACAAAAGAAAAATTATTTTCTACTTATACAATACAATATTTAGTCTAGAATAATTTTATTAAACCAGTTATTTTAAGAAATTATATTAGGCGTCGTTGTATCTTCGTTGTACTACTTCGCTTATATCTAGTCCACTTATTAATGATAACGTTGTTGATCGAATTTCGGACATTCTGTGATAACATGTTCTCCGGTAAGCGCTGAATCGTGACAAAATGTGCTTATTACCGACGACGAATTCTCCTCGATTCTCGTGCGTTAGCGTAGTGTGGTCGATTCGCAATCGGGCCAGCACTATTTCTTCGTGTCTGTTCGCTCAGTAAATCCATTGTTCTATTCGCGGTTTAATTCTTCTTAATTTGTTCTCAGTTAATCTGGACCACGACTCTTGTCGGACAATATTTATCGCAAATTATAATTGTTTGCTAACTCGTGAGCCGGGATTTCTAGTCAGTGGAAACGATTTTTGCCATGGTGGGTACAAGGAGGCTACTGGAGTGCGATCAACCGTTGTTAATTTAAGGTATCGTATGAAGTGTTTACATCGTAGGGCAAATGCTTCGTTGTTTTTGCTGTATTTACTTTTTAGGTTTGAATGAAAGGTTTTATAGTAGTTTGGATGCGTTTTCTTCGTACTCGATTGAAAATAATATTTTAATGCTAACAGGATTCTTCGAACTTTTAGTGTTGTTATGTTAGTTTCGGCCAGTAGGCTTGATATCGGACTGGTACAGAAAGCTCCGCTGCAAATGCGAAGTGCCTGATTTTGAATTAAATCTAATTTATGAATCACTTTTGGCGTTGCTGTACAATATACAATTGAACCGTAGTCTAGTAAAGATCTCACGTGTGTACCATATAGACGCAATAACGTTCTTCTGTCGGAGCCCCACGATTTGTAGTGTAGAGTTTTTAGTAAATTTTGTGCATCTAGTTTTTACGTAATCTACATGCGCCTTCCAGTTTAATTTTTTATCCATAATTAATGCCAGGAATTTAGTTTGATCGGTGTGTCGTATAGTCGTACTGTTTAATTTTAGTTGGACAAGGCGAGTATGCGATGTTTTCCTGCTGAATTGTACCACACATGTCTTTTGCGAGGAGAAACGGATATTTTTTGTCGAAGCCCATTCTTCTATTAATTCTAAATTTTGTTGTAATTTCGTTTCCAGGGCAGATATCGTGTCCTCTGATAAATATAACCAGGTCGTCGGCATAGATGGAGTATTTTACAGGTTCCTTGATGCGCTCTTGTAAGTCGGATATCGTAAGTATAAATAGAAGGGGGCTTAGCACGGATCCTTGAGGAACTCCGTTTTCTTGACATTTTGATGTAGACAGTATGTTTCCTATTCGAACTTTAAATTTTCTGTTCTGAAGGAATGAACGGAGAAATTTGGGTAAGTTTCCACGGAGACAATGATCGTGGATTGTTTTTAGAATGGCTGTGGTAGATATATGATCGAAAGCCTTTTCTATATCGAAAAAAATGCAGATAACGTGCTGATTTAATGCAAATGCATATTTCTTGTTGTAGACGTATTAAATTGTCAACAGTGGACCGTCCTTTTCTAAAGCCACTTTGTTGGTTGTCTATTAAGCCATCTCTTTCCGCGATCCACATTAATCTGTTACCAACTATCCTTTCCATTATTTTACATAGAACGCAGGTCAGAGATATCGGTCTATAACTGGCTGAGTCATATTGGTTTTTATTTGCCTTAAGGATTGGTATGATACTGGCTTCCTTCCATTTGTCTGGAACTACATTTGATTTCCAAATTTGGTTTAGTAAGTGGCAAATTGCATCAATATTATGGCCTAGTAGGTGTTTTATCATCTCAGGATGTATCCCATCAGGTCCGGCTGCTGATGATCTTAACCGTTTTATTGAAGTAGATACTTCCTGGTGCGTAATTTCCGTGTTATAGGGTTCATTGTTATTTGATTCAAAATTGAAGGTATTATCTGTATTATCTGTATTATCTGTATTATCTGTATTATGGTGATTTCGTTGAACCTTGTTCTCCTGATAATAATACTCTGCCATAATTTCCGCAATTTTGTTGTTGTCGTAAACTAGCTGACCAGATGTATTTTTGATCGCAGATATGTGACACGTTTTTCTCTTATTTGATATTTTCCTGATCTGACTCCTCAGTTTACCCATCGGTGTGTTTGATTTTATACCAGAGATAAAATTATTCCACGACTCTTTCTTACTTTGTGTTACAGTGCGTCTGGCTAGAGCCCTTGCTTTTTTTAATTGTAGAAGGTTTTCGTATGTGGGACATCGTTTAAACCGATTTAGTAATTTATTTTTGCTTTGTATGACTGATTTACAATTTTCGTTCCACCATGGGACATGTTTTGGTTTAGAGTGAGTTTTGGGTATATATAAATCAGCCGAGGAGATAATTTTATTTATCACGGCATTTATTTCATTTATGTTCGTCATGATTTTTGTTTCTATTAAGTTAATAGAATTATTAAAGCTGTTCCAATCAGCTATGCAGATTACCCAGTTTTGGGTATCTTTCACATTGTATTGGATGATGTATTAGACAGTTTATAATTCGAGGCAAATGATCACTTCCATAGAGGCTTTTACTAGTTTGCCACTGTACCCTGTGATTAATTGTAGAGCTGCAAAGTGTTAGGTCGATAGCCGACGTTGAACCATTATAGATGTTGAGCCTGGTTGCTTCCCCGGTGTTTGATAAGCTTATATTCGGATCATTTAAAAGTTTTTCTATCATTTGACCTCTTTTATCTATCGTTTTACATCCCCAGATTGTGTTGTGACTATTAAAATCACCGGTTATTATACATATGGTCTTGGTAGTTGTTTGGTTATTTCTTTTAGGTTCTTCATTGATCTTTTTCATGCAGATAAATAGTGCATATCGTTATTTGCGTGTTTAATAAAAGTTTTATAGCAATCACTCGAAGGCTCGACCGTAATTGTATCGCTTCACATTTGATACCAACTAAACTAGAGAAATAGCTCAGGGTGTTCAGTATCGGCGATTATTTTTAATCTTTTTTTTTTTTTTATATATATATATTTTTAATTACAACTGGCCAGGCAGCCATCCAGCAATTGGACTGAAACGCGAAATAACATGTTAGGGGTTAGCATCCAATGATGGACCCCACTGAGAAATTAGGCTAGATCAAACGGTCGTCTACGTTTTAATCTGCGAACATCTAGACTAGTGTCAAGTAGACTGGTCGCCAGTACGTTTGTGTGTGTCTCCAAACGACTTACATATCGATCAACAGCACGTTTAACCTCATCTTTCACACATGGGATGTTTAAATCTCGATGCAATGTATGGTTCGATACGTACCAAGGTGGGGAAACAATGAGTCTTATGGCTTTGTTCTGAAATCGCTGAATTCTATTTACATGTACATCTTTTGCGCAACCACACAACATTAAACCATATGTCCAAATAGGCTTTAAGACTATTTTATAGACCAGAAGTTTATTTTCCAGTGATAAACTTGAGTACCTGCCAAGAAGCCAATTTAATCCATGCAGTTTTAAATCTAACTGTTTTCTTTTTTGATTAACGTGCTTGTGCCATGTCAGTTTACCATCTAAATACATGCCTAAATATTTGACATCTTTTTCTTGGCTAATAATTACCCCATTTATTTTTAATGGTTGGTACATAAAATTTCGCAATGTGAAATCAACCTGTGTGCACTTGCTTTCGTTTACCCTGATACGCCAACGTCTCAGCCAGTTTTCAACATTTAACAGGGTTTTTTGAAGCTTATTAGTAGTTTCATTATTGTCTTTACCAACAGCTAACAACGCTGTATCGTCAGCAAACGTAGCTGTTATCACGTTATTATCAACTAGCAGATACAGGATAAATATCAGACAATTGATTTTGGATTTTAACCTGGCATGTGCGATCTTCAAGGTAGGATTTTAGAAGGAAATAGAAAGGATGCGGTAATATTTTTTTCAATTTATACAGCAGACCATGATGCCATACCTTGTCAAAGGCTTGTTTGACATCCAAGAACACACCCGTGCATACTTGTTTAGTTTCAAGGCTTTCTTGAATAGTATGCACAATTCGGTGTACTTGTTCAATGGTCGCATGTCTTTTTCTGAAACCAAATTGGTGCTGAGGAACAACATGTTCCAATTCTAAAATGGGGTTCAACCGCTTCAATATTACTTTTTCAAGTAGTTTTGAAAGGATAGGAAGTAAGGAAATGGGTCTATAGGATGAAACCTTGTCCGGTGCCTTACCTGGTTTTGGTACAACCACTATTTGCGCCAATTTCCAGGACAAAGGAAAATACTGAAGTCGAAAAACAGCATTAAAAATATTTGTAAGTAATAGTATACCTTTTCTGGGTAGTTCCGATAACAGTTTATTAGTAATTAAATCAAATCCCGGACTCTTTTTTTTGTTAAATTTATCAATTATATACTTGATTTCACTGGGAGACGCTGGCGAAATCGGAGGACTTAATTGCAATGGCACACTTAAAAATTCAAAGATGTCAGTTGCATCATTAGTCTGTCAATTTGGTTTAAAGACATCGCAGAAATATTTGGCAAATACTCCAACTTTTTCTTTGTCAGTTCTAGCCCATCTACCATCGGATTGACGAATTGGTGGAAGGGGTTGTATAGGTTTGTTTCTGCTATTAACCGCTTTCCAGAGGTTGTAATTTGTCGCTTCTGTGGGTGAAAGTTTTTGTAGGCAGCGTTCGAAGGATTCATTTTTAAGGTTTTTAAGTAAAATCTTTAGTTCTTTCGATTTTTTATTTAATAATGTTTTGTAATAGGGATTTCGGGATGATTGCCATTTTTTACGGATATTTCTTTTTTCTTTCACCAGATCGAGTATAAATCGCGGAATATTATTTATTTATTTCATTTTATTAATGTTTGGAGTACATTTCCATGCGATACTCTGAATAGTTTCAGTAAAATACTGAACCGCTACATCTATCTCTGATTCAGTCTTTAGTGATAAATTTATTTTTAATGTTGAGTTTATGAATGCTCGAAAATCTTCCCAATTTGTATATTTATTGTGTAGAGAGGGAGAAGTTTCTTGGTTTATTAAGCCTGTACTCGCGGTTAAAATTACGGCACTGTGATCAGAGCATAAATCAAAATTGGAATCGGCATTTATGTTCAACATTGAAATTCCGTTAGTTATGAAAAAAATCTAAAGAATCAGGACGTTTGTTTAAGTCTGTGGGCCAATATGTTGGTGCACCTGACGCCACACAACTAAAATTTTTGTTTAAAATTATCTTATTTAATAGTTTTCCTCTAGGGTTAGAAAACCGTGAACCCCACCTTATATTTTTCGCGTTCCAGTCACCGCCAGAAATGAACCTATGGCCTAGAATAGTAAAGTATTCGCATAAATTATGTTCATTAAATCTGTGGTTTGGAGGACAATACACTGCTGAGACTGCAATTTTACCATTCAATGAATATGTCATTATATTTGTTGCCTGGATTTCTTTAGTGGATATATTTTTTAGTTCGTAGTGTTTTATTGTACTTTTAATAACAACAGCGCTGCCACCGTGCGCCTTATGGTCAGGTCTCGTAGTTTTGTAGACGTTATAATTTTTAATACTGAAATATGTTTTATCTGTGAAATGCGTTTCAGATAGTAGCAATATGTCGATTTTCTCAAGAGTAAGGAACATCTCTATTTCCAACTTATTTTGAACTGCACCATTGGCATTCCACGTGGCTATCCGCAACGACGTCATTCTTAATTAATTAATTTATTTGTTAATGCTGTGAGCAGATTTAGTACGACTGTATTTTGCTGCATAAGCTGGTTGAACATTGATTTAAATTCATTTAAAAAAGTTGTTATGATACTTTTAAAGTCAGTATTGTTCTCTCGATGGTTATTAAATGAACCATTCACGTTATTATTAACATTATAGCCTGGTGAAGGTTCGTTATTATTGATAAGAGAGTTAATTGTATCAGTTTTGTTTCTTGTTATTTCAGCGTACGACACTATTGGATTGGTTGAAGTTTGGTTGTTTCTTTTCTCTGATATTTGAACAGCACTGTTTCCTGATTTGTACCTCTGTTCGTGTAGTTTCTGGTAGATCACACAACCTTTGTAACTTGAAGGATGATTTCCTTCACATAATGCACACTTCGGGGCAGAATTTTGATCTTTTTTGCATTCTGTGGTATTGTGATGACCACCGCATTTTACGCACCTATATGGCCGGTTGCAAAAAGATTTAGTATGCCCCCAAGACTGACAGCGCACGCATTGAGGAATTGTTTTCTTAGGGTGTGGAGCTTCAACCTTTATTTTAGTGTAAAGCAAGTGAGTTAAATTAAATATTTCTTTAACATTGTCTGTGGGCTCAAGGTCTATAAAATGTAATGGAAGAGGCTCTATAGTAATTTTATGTCTAACATTTAATACATTTCGAGCACTAAAACCTTGTTCTTTAAGAGCTATTATAATTTGTTCATCCGTTAACGAATGGTGAATTATATGATCTTTCTTGTTTTAGTTGATACGTGTGATAGTTAACGTCCTCTTTTTTAAGAGCTATTATAATTTGTTCATCCGTTAACGAATGGTGAATTATATGATCTTTCTTGTTTTAGTTGATACGTGTGATAGTTAACGTCCTCTTTTTTAAACGTAGATACAAGCTTCCTATAGTCATCAATGCCCTGAACATTTACCTTGACCGTATTATTCTTTAAAGTTTTCGCTACAAAATCCTGTTTACCTATAATCGCTGCAATTTTATTGGTCATGCCGAAAAATGTGTAACTCCATGTATGAATATCGGTGGAGGTGGTGATGCTTTGGGTTGTACATTTTTAGTGTGATCGTGATTCGGAACTTCCTCATCAAGGGACAGACGGCTGAAACGGTTAATATTTTTACATTTGGATTCAATATTTTGTGGTGAAATTGGTCGCTTTTTGGCTTTTCTCTTAGGTAATTGCCACTCTTCATTAGGACTACATTCGCTCAAGGTGTCACACACGTCTTCAATTTGATCGCTAATATTATCATAAGAGCACGATGGCTGATTTGAACTACTTTCCAAATTAGAGAAACGTTGTGAGTAATTAGGTAATATTGCTGGGCCTGGTTGCGATAAATAATAAACAGGTTGGTGAGATGAAGTATAAATTTTTAATCGTACCGAGAAGTTGTTCATTTACTTCGAAGCCATCCTGAAATCTAGAATAACTTAGTCTGCCTAATTTCGATTATTTTAAAACCATAATGGATTATTATTATTATACGCGATTTTTTCAGGTGGAAATATAAAATCGCGAAATAAATTATATCGTACAATGTCGCGATAGCAATCGCGGTGTGTAAATATAGGAAAATAAATTTTAATAGCAATTTTTTTTCTTTTCCCGCTTAATTATTAAATTACCCAGCTGCGTGTACGTCGAAATTCCCCCGTTTTTGCAGTTTCGATCACCTGTATAATACCGGATTGTCAAATTTAAATAATAATCGGTCGACGTTAGCGGGGAAATTTACGAATTGTATAATTTATTGCGCTGTCCGGAAAACGATCTGAAATACCTACCGGACGGAGAGGAGACGGGATTTAATCTGCCATCTAACCTCGGTTTTCAATCTGACTGGCGTCATCAATCGACTATTCAAATCGATTAAAATCGATTATTTCGACGAAACTGTGACCACTTTGTCAGTCGTTTATCTCGTTCTCGATGGAACTTAGGACATCGTAGTTGGAAATAAAATAAATTAAATTAAATTAAAATAAATTAAATAAAAAGAAAATACCAATCGTACACGCGAATGATATTATCGCGGTTACGTCCTGTCATCAGTATGCCAATTTTAGCCCTATAATAATAATAATAATAATGATAATAATGGTGATAATAATAATACCAATAATAATAATAATTCGACAAAATGTATGAAGGTATACGCAAGAAAAAAATTACCATATATATATAAACTCATTAAAATATAATAAAATGATAATTAGAAGTCACGCATGATGTGTGTGTGTGAGAGAAAGACAAAGTTCTTGATGGTGAACAAACTTTTTCTAGTTGTGTTGTAATTACTAAGTAAGAAGTAACTTTGTTTTTCCTTGATTACGTATCTTACTGACGTTTACATAAATCATATCCACTAATTAACATACCGGGCGCAGATTTTATTTCATATATATATATATACGTAACATAAATACACGTAGTATACATATATTTTACAAAATTATTGTTGGATTAAATGTTAATGATTTTTGTATCGTTCGACTATGTTCATGTTCGATTTCCTTATCAGTGTAATTACTGCGAATTAAATTTACGCGTAGACGGAATCGAATAAAATCGGAATGTAAAAATAAAAAATTTATTTTCAAAAATTTTCGAAGAAAATTGATTTCGAGAAATTTGTATTTTATATCTTCCTTTACATTCGAACTGAGTATAAATAAAAGAAAAAAATTATTAATTAATAATAATAATAGTAACAGTAATCATCAAATCGAATCGTATCAAATCATTTTTATCGCGTATCCCCCCTGGTAAATCTATTGGAGGTATATAACGGATTATCTCATCGAGGGTAAAGGGCATGTACTAGGGTATTATAGAGATATAATTAGAATAAAAACTGGAAATTCGCCGTAACGAAATTTATTAATCGCAAAATTACAAAATAATAAATAATAACAATTCCTTTTTACCTTAAAAGTGAATAAGTAAAACCGATTTTTTTAATCGTACTAATACGAAATTTAACGACGTTCATGATTGCAAGTGAGATGGCTTGGCACTAGCATAAACTGCAGCCCTATATTCGATTCTAGAAAGGATGGTAGCGTTGTAAATAGGTAGTAAGGATTGTGTGTCTGCACCGTAGCTTGAATGAGCTAATTTACGCAGTAAGTTCAGTTTTTGCACGACCTTTTTCTTTATAGCATGAATATGATGTTTCCATAGTAGCCGGTTGTCAAACATGAGCCCCAAATATTTAACCATTTCTGCCGTGGGAATTACATGGTTGTTGAATTTAACCTCGATAGTATGTTGACATCCCCGTTTACGGAAAAAATGTATAGCAGTAGACTCGAGTACTGACAATTGAAAACCCGATTTCAATGTCCATTGGTGTAATTCATCAAGCGTTTGCTGTAATACCATTGAGCCCCTAACATCAGAACATGGTAGAAGCAATGCCAGATCATCAGCAAATAGAATACATTTGACAGGAGCTACGACTTTGTCAATTAATTTCCCTGTTCTAATTGTCAGACCCATCGCGCTGCTATTATTTTTTCAAAAACTTTACCAAGGACTGAAGTGAGGGAAATTGGCCTATAGGAATCAGGGCAAGCTGGATTTTTGTCTGGTTTAAGAATTGGTATTACTAACGCCTTCTTCCATAATGTGGGAAAATTACCCGAGGTCCATATTATATTAAAAATGTTTAGGAGCTCAGACAAAATTTGTTTCGTTGAATTTTTCAAAACCTGAATGTGAAAACTGTCTAGTCCACAGGCACTATCTTTCACGCGTAAAATTGCTATATTGAATGCATTCATAGTTATTAACTGGTTGTATTGTTCATTATTTATCAGACGAGTAATTGATTGATTCTAACTCTGTGAAGCTTTTGTGCTGACGAAATATAGGCGATAAATTAGAATTACTTGAATTAGCCGCGAAATGATATACAAAATGTTCAGCAATCTGATAACGATTAATAATAACTTTATTTAAGACCTTAATATATGAGGGAGTGAAATGAGATGACTTCCCTTCTATAGCTCTAACATTGTTCCAGATTGTTCTAGATGAGGTGGATATAGTTGAGATATATTTACACCAGGCAGATTTTTTGCATTTTTTAGTGTGTATAAGTCGTTTAAACCATATATAATTTTCCGTTGTGGGTGAAGTTTTTAATTGTTTAAGCGCTTTCCGACAATTTCGTATAGCTGACTTGCAATCAGTATTCCACCATGGGACCGGTTTATTATGAAAGGCACGATTAGTCATTTGAGGACAGCATAAGTGAGCGAACTGTAACAATATGTTAGTAAAATGTGTTACTCTTTGTTCAGAATCTGTCATCCTCTTATTGCATTCCGAGATGGGAAAGCAGTTAAGCACATTTCATAATATCGGGTCCGGTCTGTTTTGTGATAATTCCATCTATTAATCGAACTTACAGAAGCGATATGTGATGAAAAATGCATAATAAGTGAAACATGGCCACTTCCAGCTAGATCAGTGTAATTAAATACATTTAAAACAGAAGCTAAAGAAGGAGAGGATAGAATTAAATCTAATGTTGATCGTGTCTTATAAGCAAAGCTATAATGAGTTGGTTCAGTATTGTGAAGAATTAGGTTCTTCAATAATGTGCCTTTTTTTATTGTATAATTTACTATTCCAGGTTGGAGAGTGATAATAAAGGGGGGTTCAAGAGTATTAATCAACGAAAATAGTTCAGAAAATTGCATATTGTAATTTTGTGTGGAATAAATATTTTAACTGGAATGAATAGTATGGGTGACATCACAGAGAGTTTTTCGAAATAAATATCTGACCGAATTGCAAGCAGGATACCACCCCGCGCATGTAGGTGAGGTAGGTTATAAGAATTAAGTTGCAGATTTTGAGAGCTTTTTAAGTTGGCTTCTTGTAAAACTATAGCTAAGGGGCTATATGTAGAAGTAAGCAGCTGTAAATCCTCGAAGCGAGAGAAGACACCTGCACAGTTCCAGGAAATTAGATTTATCATTTTAACAAATATCAATGGAGTCCGAAGATTCGGCTGAAGAAGGTGTATTGAATTCATGATTAGGTGACAAAGCAAGATGTAAGCGTTTCTTCAACTTTGTGAATCTAATCTTCATTGACCTATTTGTCAGTGTGTATGGTAGTTCTGTTTCAACACCCAAATGATACACCTTCAGTGTCTGTTGTAAATTCTGCGATTGTTGGTAGCGGGTCATTTAGGCCATTAACCATGTCCATTAGGAGACAGAAATTAGTAAAGTTCAGTGGGTATTCTTTGGCCTGAAATTTTGTAGTAATTATTTGCTCAATTGGTTGAAGAAGCTGCTTAATTGAAGATTTAGTTGGAACACACGTGTTAATTTGACTTGTATTTCCACTCATCTCAGGAGAGTGTTTCTGCGATTGATCGATCGAGTCTCTTTTAGGTGTTGGTGTTTTCTTTTTATTTTTTGGCCGATCATGAGGAAGGGTAAATTTAGAATTTTCTACAGGTTCTTTGTTTATGTCTTCAATTGAAGCCGGGGGGGGGAGTCAGAAATTTGTCTTTTAAAAGTATCTTGCATGCTTTGTTTAATATTGCGTTGGTGAGCAGTGTCAAGTGAGTTGATTGTTATCGTTGAACGTGGGTTATTAGAAATAGATGGAGAGGAATTTTCTTGATCATCAACAGGAGTAGATTCTGTATTGACCGATGTTTCTGGCAAAGAGATGATTGTATGAACGTGTTCAGCAGATGCCCTACTCGAAATGTTTATCATTTCAATGCGTTGATCATGAAACGTATTTGAAACATCGATATGGGAGGGATTATCGTCAGTCTGGATTTGAGGCACAGAATTATAAGTTGGTACAACATTGAACTTCTGGGCATCGGCGGCATGGTTGAAGAAATTTGGGAAGTCTGCTGCTTTATGATTTTTTTCTTTGCAAATAGAACAAAGCGAATCATCGGTTGATATAAAGATTCTATAATCGTGATTTCTGTATGATATATTGAAATAGGGAGGTAGAGTAACTTCTTCAAAGTGTGTTATATAGAATTGTCTTCTCCAGCTTATAATGTGACCAAAATTAGAATGTGAGGGGTCAACACGAAGAATTGAGATTGGAGACGCTAGTTTTAAGTCGAGGACATTCGTGAGATGTTGCTGTAGGATAATATTTGGTAGAAACATTCGATAATATTATTTTCTTTGTTGTAGAAGATAATCGGCGGGCTTTTAAGATTTGATTATTAACTTGAATGGTTCCACCGTGTTTAAAAAAAAACTGGTTGTAATGTCTGATGTTTTCAAGAAAATAAAGACTCTGTTAGCACTTATGCGTGAACCGGCGATGATATTTTTAGGATTGCCTATCATTAGTAGTAGAGCACGGAAATAGGATTTTAATAAACTACCTTCAAGATGGGGAATAATTAGACCTTGATCCTCATGGGGATATTGAAATTCTGTAAGCGGAATAATTTTATTCTGCTGTTTAATTTTATCTGCGTAGGATTTGTTTATAGAGTGAGTAGATATACCGACGGAATATTAGTATTTTGGGCGGAATGGCCAGTATTATTATGATTCGAGGAAGAATATATATATATTATCGATTGTACGCTTGTTAACGTAGAATTAGAAGAATTTATACCTGATAAAGAGCCAAATGTATTCGACGACGACGCAGCCATTGTGTTGTCGGTTGAAGAGAATGATGATGATGGTAAATCTTCAGTTGTAGTGAGTAAATTTGACGTTGTCGTAGATGACGAATTATCAAGGGTATACGTTGGAGGGGCCTCATCACGGCTGAGTTAATAAATACGGAACTTATACCGCGATAAGAAAAGAGATAAGATACACGTTCGAGAAAATAAAAACCTTAGGACTCGATTCAGAATTGATAGGAATTTTATTCACGAATACCTAAACACGCGCAAGGACAACTCAGTTCTATACGCAACAACATATTTTTATAATTTCGGTTAATAATGCCGATTTCGTGTTTTAATTCTTTACTATTATTATTTATGTACACTTGAAAATGGCTTAATAGCTGAAAAGCTTTAAATTTAGTGATTTCAGCTAGTTTTTTATTGTTTATTTTTTTTTTTTAAATTTCACACCATTTCGAAATAATAATAATAGTAGTAGTAGTAGTAGTAGTAGTAGTAGTAGTAATGACGTTATTATGCACTGCAAGGGGCGTAGTGAAAATAGTTTAATAAATTGGTAACGCTTTCGAAATTTCGTCGCGCATTCCAGATTGTAGTCTATCGAACGCGGAATGATTAACAAAGGTAGACGTGTCGATCGTGATATAAGCAATTTTATATTCGGGAGGTTTAAAAATGTTCAAAAATGTATGTTCCTAATTTCGGAACATCGACCAGTTGAGCAGCTATTAAAAATAATTGCGATTTATTTGTAATCGTACAATAAACGTCGCTGAGAACCCTTGAACTTTCTGAATCCAGTTCTTCTACCTAAGTTATATCGTGATAGAGTCAGCGGTCTGCCAATGCTTCTTCTCTTACGACGCGGTCGCCATTCCAACGCTCGTTTTATCAATCTATTGTCCTTCCCTCTAGCTATGTGCCCTATTCAGATCCACTTTAGTTTGGTGCTCCACCACGTTACAAAGTTCGTCTTCTTCCGTATCGAAGTATTCCTCTCCCAGTCGGACCGTTTTATATCGAATCTTTCTCGCGCTGTTTTGTAGCCTTAGTATCCTTTCGATATTCGTTTTTAAGTAAGTCAAGGTTTATGAACCACATGTAAAGACTGATTATATTTAATCATAAAACTACCCGTGCTAATAATATTCCGCGATGTACTTCCGTCTGCATAATCGTTTTGTTGTCAGTCGTAATTTTTTGTTCGAGATTCTAGTCGACTGTTTCCGCTACTATATATTATTTCCATTTGTACACTTTCGCGAATATTTGTTATTACTTTGGTCCAATGCAAGTCTATCCTTAGTCCAATTTTATTTGAATACACGTTCAACTCGGCAAATATATTATATCCTATATCTATTATATACGAAAAAACCGTGTCGTATGATCTCAATTCTTAGATTAAAAAAAAGGAAAAAAAATGTTCGATAGGAGGAAGCAATATTTTTAAAAGCATTCTGCACGATAACGTACCTTCGTTTTAACACATTGTAGTCACGGGAGATTTTAAATCAAAGAAAATAAAGCCAATTAGGTAATTACTATACTATGAAACGCACACACAACCATACAAATATACAAATATGCGTAAATGTACGTGATCATATGTGTGAATTTGGAAAAGCGATCGAAAAACGTGCCACATTTAACATGTATATATATATATATATATATATATATATATATATATACATGTATGTGCACACATATAATGTATTAGTTTTCTACGGATATATGTATATATTGTATATTATGCAAAGTAATGATTGAAAATATTTATTTATACAGTTTCGCTATTTACTACAATTTCATTACAAACACAACCGTTAGGAAATTTTAACGGATCAATGCAAATTGCAAACGTACTTCCCCTCGATCTCCTTATATTCAAGTAGGGCAGTCATATTTGCCATTAAAAACTTTTCTTTCCATATCTTAATGAGCAGTTAATAAAAAACAAACCCAATAATCTCAAATCTAAATTCTCACACTGAAACCAGAACTCAATATATCTTTGCTCTGAAAGCTATAAAACAAAATTTTTTAGAAATTTGTCAAAAAGAAAATGGGAAGAAGGTAATACTGGGCCACACACACACAAATGTGCATGTGGCGCAGTAGAAACTACAAACCATGTACTCTTCGTACGTCCTATCACGGACCACGTAAGATTATAAAATAAAATAATTGTAACATACAAAACGAATACACTGCCCGACAATTTCAATTATTTGCTTTTAATGTACTACACGAGAAATTTCAGGGTTACTAAAGATTTTTACTTTGCGCAACAGTGATAAAAACCAAATAAAATTATACGTATACGAACATATATGTATGTATGCGTGTGTATGTGTGTATGTGTAAACTTTCTGTGCGATAATGCTTAAATTGTGTATATGTATATATATATATATATATATATATATATATATATATATATATATGTATCATATAAGGATAGTTAACACATTTATGTATCTAGTACACCTAAATTATAGTTTAAATATTACCTCGTGTAAGAAGTTATAAGCGTATGCATGTATACATTCGATGACTGGGAGTGAAACTGGCGCACAGCTCGCGAAAATGTGAGTGTACAATATAATATTATAGGGTATTCTATAAATGGGAGTAGTACACTGATTAAGCCTAAACCGGCGGTGCAGTGTATCGCACTACTGCTTGTAAATATTAAAGTGAATAATAAAGTATTAATAAAAAAAAAAATGAAACAGAAATTGCGCCTGTACTAACAGAGGATTTACAAGATTAAAAAAATAAAATTTAAAAACTTTAAAAAACCCCGTCACAAGAGTTCATGTAATAATTATAATAATTAGGTGGTACAGTAGTGTTGATTATAGTACACTTAAATGATGATAAATTGCTTATAGTATTACAACGTTTGGTCACTTAGGTGCAAATTATGGTCTAGTGGTTTAAATTTATAGCTGATATGATTCGTACTACTACTACTACTAATAATATATAACGTTATCACGTAAATTTCCAATGATTCCTGTTTTGTGCAGCTCGGATACAATTGATCTCTGCATTTTTCACAATGTCTTCACTGTGTTGATGGTCTGCCTCTTTCTCTTTTTGAATTCAATAGGTACCATTGCAAGATATGTTTTGTCCATCTGCCATCGTCTCAACGTGCGACGTGTCCACCTCACGTCCATTTCAACAATTTTACTATTCGCTCCACTGCATGGGTCAATTAGTAATGGTTTTTCTGTCTTTTAACATGACATTTAGTATTATTCTTTCGTAAGCTGTTTACGTTTTCACGATTTTTGTTATTATTCCGTTTGTGAAGCTCCGTGTTTCTGCTTCGTATGTTTAATGACACATTGATTACAAAGTTTGCGATTAAAACTGTTCGGTATATCTTTGTTCCGAAATATGTTGAATACAGCACATGCGAGAGACATTCTTCTTCCTATCTCTCTATGCATAATTTCTCCTCGGTCTGTATTTATTTCTTGTCCAAGATAAATGTACCGTCGTATCTATTACACGTGCTCCTCATTTATCTTTATTAACATACTATCCTTGTTAGTAGTCATATTTGTTTTCTACTTACTTATACTTAATCTTATTTTTTCGCACTCAATTTGACTTTCGTTCAACATAATAATACATACATATATATATATATATATATATATATATATATGTTTTTTCGGACATATCACGCGCAGCGAACATTCGATGCTGCGAGAAATAATTGGTGAAAGAATGCAGAGTACTCGTCAGGGTAAACATCAGATGGACAGATACCATCCGGAATGTTTTAAAGAAATTAATTACAGACTGCAGACGGGTGACTGCAAATCGGACAGAGCGGCAGAAAGAAATTGAAGAGGCTGTAGTGTAATGGTCACGACATTTCTTTGGGGAATTACGACACAGAAGATATGTATATAATTTCTACATGAATATATATATATATATATATAAGTTACTATATATATTATGGCGTTTTAAGAGCACGGGGGTATATCAGAAAATAAATAATGATTACAATAAAATTAAAATAAAAATATTCATTATAGTGGTGAAATGTGTTGAAAGTTGAATAAGGTTAAAAATCGATTAATTTGCCGACGAAATATATCTGATAATACAGACTGATCGTCGGTATGATAGAATTACAAAAATTCTATAATTAGTAATGATCAGTATAATAACGATATTCGAGAAGATATAAAGGTACTAAGTGAGAAACGAATTTGTGTACGTTGTATCGTCAACAGTGACTAGCCAGACTTGGTTGAAGAGGGGGTTCAAACAAAACTAAATTATAACAGTAAGCCCGAGTTAAATTGAACTTTAAGTAAATAACCAAAACTCAAGTAGGTTAAACCCCGAAGCAATCCAAGTCACCGGAGTTATTTCTATACTTATTAGACATCGAATATGTAATTCTATTAGAAGCAATAGACGGCAGAAATATTTAACGTCACTGGAACACACTAATAGTATGTTATTGAGGACAGAGGGAGATGGTTATACAATAAATTCCGCGAAAAAATAAACGATAAATAATGATTTTATATTTTTCGAAGGAATAATACAACATAGTAATACTTAACTAAATTTATTTATTCTTCGCGTTTTTCTAGAAAATTCTTCTAGTACCTCCTATATTACGAAACTATTTATTTACTTCAAAAACAACGAAATTTAAATAAAATAAATGAAAATAAAAAAAAATAAAATAGGTTTAACAAATGCAAAACTGCATTTAACAACGAGTATATATTTTCTTATTATCAGATTGATTCCAAAGGGGGCGGGGTAGACCACCAAAACCACCCCTGGCTACGCCGCTGATCGTCAACATACTAGGGGGCATTTTGAGATTATCATCAGACGAGATAAGTGTGTGTTGTTATTTGTTTCGTTAGAAAAGTGTATTTCGCTAGTATAGAGTATTCAGTCGTTAGTATTCAAAATTCAGTTTTTCATTGAGATTCACTAGTATTCGTAACTTTTCGTACGTACTACGTAATAGTTGAAGAATCTAGTAGGCCCCCATGTTGCTCGTGAAGATTCGAAACGACTAAATATTAAAATAGATTCTTTAAAATTTTAAAATACGATTTTCTTTTAATTATCATCAAAATTTCATTTAGTCGTACGTGATGACTGTATTTATAAACTTTCTTTTACCTTTATACAAAATTTTAGCGAGAAAACGGACGATATAATATAATTTTAAAAGTGGACGTTTAAATCTAGTCAGTAGTCATTTAGCTATGAAAATTAATTGTTTTACTCATAATAAACTATTCAGTTATCGATAATATTTGACAGAAGAAAATTTATTAGGGGTAAATATAACATTAATTGCTACGCAGGACAGATTGGCTGAAAAATATGAAAAACTGGACCGGTGCATCTTCAATACAACAATTAATGACAGATGCGAGACAACGTAAAATCTAGTTGGCACATTGGTGACCGCCAACGCTCTCTTGAGTATGGCACATACAAGAAGAATAAGTCGTGAGGATCTGGATTAGAATCATTACTGCGCTCTCCTTCGGCATCGTATCGATCAGCCTGCGGTATACCGTCAGGTCGTACGCATTTCATTTATTATTTTTATATATTAGTATTTTACTTCGTAAATTTTATATATATATATATATATATATGTTTGTGAATTTTATATGTGTGTTTTCTCATTTTCATGTATTGTGTCTAGTATATTATCCGTACTATCCAATAGTAATAAAAGAGTACCTGATTAATCAGAATTCAGCAGATGGTGAATACTGTAGGATTTCGGTTAGAGAGGATGCGAGTCCAACAGTAAGGCGCTGAGCCGAGTACAAAGGACATGATAGGAGAATGTGGGCAATAATAAGGGGTATGTTACATGACGAGCAGAACGGTACACTCTGACCTAGAAAGAAATGCTTGTCTATTAGAAGTGTGTGTCCACAGCGTATGCGGAACAGAGCGACTTCATATTTTCTATTGGAATGTTCCAACCAGGTTGCCTTCTTCCGAACCCTAGTGAACTGCGGTAGACATTGACACTGCAGTTGACTGCGTACCCGATTCATGAAATCTTTTGCTTGAATAGATAGGTTTGGAGCTGGTGCTAGGATGGCGGATTCTTTAGTTGCTTTATCAACCATTGTGTTCAGTCCGACTACCGTATGACCCGCTATCCACATCACAGTTATTTCTTCTTTATAAGATGCTGCCTGGGTAAGAATTTTTTCAACTAAACGATGCTGAAGTTTTAATTTTTCCTGGAGACAGCGAATAAAGCTGGGCGAATCGGTGCAGATGAGGATTTTACATTTAAGTTCTGCCGCGGCGATTTCAATAGCGTATAGAATTGCGTATAATACAGTAGTCAATTTCTTTGTTAAATTCTTGTTCAACATATTATAAACTTGGCTCTATCAATAAAACGTAGAATAAACATTTATACCTTATAAATTAGAACAGTAATACGGAAACCACTAAATTAATTATAAATCGGCGACCACGACTAAAGAAACTGAAATACGTTATAAATTGGAACCGTAAATTCGTTATATATGACGGTAATAATTTCGGAGGTTAACAAATGTACTTTTTTTTAGAAAAAAAAATCATTGGCAAATAATTTGAGAATAAGTGGGAAAAACATGCTATTCTTTATGAAATACTGAAGAAGTGATAAATAAACATTTAAAAACTACTACAGCGGAATAATATATATATATATATATGAAAATAATAGATAAATTATTTAGATAAACAGCGGGATGCTTTTCGCGGTAAAATATTAAAACCCCGGCTTAGAATACGGAGGCCAACGGATAATAATTCCTAATCCAAATTGGTAATAAACAAGTTTATTATCACACCGCACGCACGTAACACTTATAAGCTATTCTAAGTTTCGGATGTAGATCTTCATATGATTATATATTACAAGATATATATACGTTATAAATACATATTATTATTATGCAGACATACATACACATATCTATATATACAGATATATATGTAAAATATATAATATATATATCATGTTAGTTTTTCACGCGATATCGTAAAGAACAAATATATTTTAACTTTGTACTATCGTAGGCCATTTTCTATTTACTTAATTCAGTTTTCATTTTTATGTTCTTTGTTTTCTTAAATGGTATAATAAGAAGTTTATAATTAGAATAAGAACCGGACATATGTCAGACACCCCGTCGTCGGTGAAATGTCGGTTACATTTTAAAAACAGACCAAAATATTAAAAAGAAAAAAATGAGTTAATTTCATCCGTTCGTGTAAAATACACGTACGCATACTTTATAATTCTTCTTGTCGGTCAATCGCTCGAACCGAGTATCGTTAGGTCGGATTATTCTGCTCTAATTCGCTCTGTATCTTATCCAGCGATGCAATCCGATAAGTTATTTTATTTGTTCGATGTATCTTAACTGTGTTATTCCACGTTTTCTGGCACCTGTTACGTGTTGCGTTGTATATTTTCGATATTAAAATTCGCCATACATAATTTCTGATATCACGTTCTTCGACCTGTATTTCTATCCGAAGTTCCTGCAGTCGTAAGTCCACCGGTTTCAATAGCATGTTGTAGAGTAAGAATGACAGATTGGAGTGTTTGTCAATCAGTCAGCTCGTGGATCGATAACGGAATCTGCTTTCGTTTTGAGACAACGTAGTCTTTCCATGTGAGTTGTTGGTTCGAGTGTAACCTTACATATCTTACTTTCCGTGAAACTGGAATTATTTCGCCATTCATCGAGAAGGATAAATTACCGGCTTTGTTCGAAGTAAACAATGCGTAATTCGATTCGGATTCATTGATTTCAATTTTCCACATGTTAAACCATCGTTCTAAATGTCTTAAGTGATCCTGCAATCGATCTATCGCTATTTTCAAACCGCGATTAACAGATAATATTGCTGCATCATCGGCGTACATAGTTGCAACGATTTTGTCGTTTACTAGAAAGTCAGATGTATAAATCTCGTACCATGTTGACCCACATACACTACCCTACGACGTTCCAGGATTAATGGCATTTACATCCACTTTATCGATCTCTTAAATACGATTTGAATCTAGTATCGAGTAACTTGCTTTTAATTTCGTACAATAATCCAGTATGCCGTACTTTATCAAAAGCTTTAACAAGGCTGAACAATATTCCTGAGTTTCGAAGCACCATTTTATATTATCAACAATTCGATGTACTTGTTCGGTAGCGCTATGTTTATTCCTAAAACCGAACTACGAGTTTAGAATTAGTTCATTCACTTCTAGAACAGTACCGGTTCTTTTCAGTAGAGGTTTTTTCAAATAATTTCGATAATATAATCGGCAACAGGTTAATTGGTGTCTATAGGAAGTTGCATCCCGTGTTGCTGGACGCGGTTTGTGTATCATTAAAATGGTTGCGAATTTTTAGTACATTTGAAACAGTCAGTTGCTTTATTGGAACGCTAAATTTTCAACGCGTTTAAGAACACGATCCGAATATTTTTGTCCCAGATATGCGTGTACGATTCTTTCAGCATTGACTGGCGCAGAATTTAGAAATTTACATTCCACGTCAGCCTAGCATGAGCTGTTTCGAATTTTACGAAAAATAGCGATAGAAAAAATTTGCCTCGTTTCCTAAACATCATCTTTACTCGTTAATACCTTTTACTTTATTGTATTCGCTATATATGTATAAATACGTGTACACAATTTTATCACATGGGTGTTCGATTTTCAAAATGAAAATTTTTTTCGTGATCGTAATACACCAAAGATCGAAATTAATTTATTAGACGATGTTGAAAATGCTTGTATTTTTACTCGTTAATACCTTTTACTTTATTGTATTCGCTATATATGTATAAATACGTGTACACAATTTTATCACATGGGTGTTCGATTTTCAAAATGAAAATTTTTTTCGTGATCGCAATACACCAAAGATCAAAATTAATTTATTAGACGATGTTGAAAACTCTTGTATTATTACCATTCGCCATCGAACTGAAATTATATAATTTATTGCTTCGGCTCATTACGCAAAAACATATAATTATAAATTTCAACATTTTATTGAGGTGTACAACAGGTCGACTTCCGAAATTTCAAAAGTCGTAATTCATCTAATATATATATATATATATATAAAAGTAGATACATTTAAAGAGAGGAAGACTGCTCCACAGGAAACCGTGTAAATACACACAATGTGTGACACACACACATATAATTATTTATAAAATATAAACGTGAGTAAATCACTGTTGAAAGAGATAGTGATCGGTGCGATGACGAAAACAAAATTAAAAATCATAGAAATAATTACACCGAGCCGTTAAGCAAGTGTGAATGAGAAAAAATGACCAAGATTTATGAAATGTTAATTCGGCTGCAAAAATAAACTAAAGGGGTTTGTTTAATTTAATTAATGTTTATATATATATATATATATATATATATATATATATATATATATATATATATATAAAGAGTGGATATTTACAAACGCAAGAAAATTTCGTATCATACGCAATTAATTAAACCAACTTCAGCCTGTTGTATTTCTTACAATAATGGTAGTAATAACAACAGCAACAATAATAATTAATAATTATTAATAATAATAATAATAATGTAGTACTATTAAATGGACGACAATACTGGTACACTGGACTTAGAGTTATGATATTTAAGTTGACATACGCAATTACCAGTTATTAAAAGTAGAATAAGTAGTCCTCCTGTAACGGTAATATCAACAACAATAACAGCTATAAGAGTAATAATATACCAAATACAACAACAATAATAATAATAATCATAATAATGGCAATAATAATAAAAATAATAATAATGGCAATAATAATAATGGCAATAATAATAAAAATAATAACAAACCGTGTGGAACAACTAACTCTCCTTGTAATTAACGTATTTAATTAAATAAAACGAAACATGTAAACATTTCAAAATACTCGTTTTTTTTTTCGAAATTTAACGAACGTGTCTCTTTTTTATCTATTTACGAGGTAATGTAACGCAATAAACCATGTATACACGCACATACATACAAGTATATATATATATATGTAAAATATGTTAATATATATATATATGACGATATATAAATGTATAATATACGTACACACATAAATAATGTATAAAACAATTTTGATAGTGAACCGTTGGCATTCATACTAATAAGTTATTATACTAATGTTCTCTGTTTTTGTCTATACGGCGAAATGCTACTCTGAAGAAAATTGACAGGCAGCTCATCAACACATTTGAAATATATTGTTGGAGACGAATGCTCAGGGTGATGTGCCACGGACGACGAAAAGAATCAACCTGTCGATACTGCAAGAAATCAAGGTGGATACGAACAGTAAGCTTGGCTGGATATGGTCACATGAGAGGATGCATTAAAAAAAAGATTCTGACGCGATTGGTGAAAGGTCACCGAAAAAGAGGAAGACCTCCAACAAGATATTTGTATATCAGAAAAGCAACCGTTGATGCCTCGACAGTACCTGAACAGATAGATATTACAGCAGACATAACAACTGCGCTTGCGAATGACCATATTGTCACGACGCGCAAAACGAGCTACTGATGATGGTAATATATTATATATATATATATATATATATATATATATATATATATATATATATATATATATATAGATACATATTATATATATATATATATATATATATATATATATATACATATTATATATATATATTATATATATATATATATATATATATATATATAATATATATATATATATATATATATATATATATATATATATATATATATATATATATATATGTATACAACGCCGGATCTAGTGGGGGAGAGCAAGTTAATTTTCCCTGGGCGGCGTAGATTCGGCGGCAGCAATAGTCAGAAGTTAATATAGGCTCTTTTTCATTGTTTAACGAAGAAAAATTGCCACCTGGCAATACTGGATCAGCCTACTACATATAGCAGCTGATCCAATTTGCAACGTGCAACAAGTTGCTTGTATTTTAAATCGAATTTTATTTACATTAAATTTTAAATTTGTTAAGCAACTTCGGGGGGAAATTTCTTAAATAACTTTGTCAAATATGTTAATTTACGTGCATAAGTAAAGTTATATTCTAATTTTGTTATATTTAGTTGGTGCTATAAATTTAAAGTCTGAATTGCAATTTGCAACATGGAATGCACAAAGCTTATATTGCGTAATGTGATAAAAGAAATGAAATGATTAATAATATAAATCTTAGGCGTAAGTGAAACGCATTGGCCGGGAATTGGAGAATACAAAATTGAAGATCAGGTAGTATACTACTCCCGAAGAGGTGACAAACATCGTAGCAGTGGTGTAGCAATTATCGGTACAGAGGAAAAATATTAAAACAATATGTCACGTATCGGACAGAATAATAATAATCCAACTACATGCGAAACCAAGAGATGTTAATTTTATACAAATATACGCGCCCACGACGGAAAGTTCGGAACAAGAAATAGAGCATTTTTTTATAACGAATTAATAAAGAATGTAATTGAACCGCTAAAATCGGGAGACGTAATAATAATAGTGCAGACTTGAACGCTAAGGTGGGTCAAGGTAAGGAAGATAAAATAGTAGCAGATTTTGAACTCGGAAAACGTAATGAAATAGATCGTTTAGTAGAATTTTGAAAAGAATATCAGCTATGTATGATGAACACGTTTTTCAAATTACTAGCAAGAAGATTTTATACTCGAAAATTTCCCAACATTCAATTAATAATGTAATAAGAAATCAAATTGATTACATTGCAATTAACTACAGATATAGGGGCGCAATAAAATCAGCAGTAATATTTCCACATGTAGACGTCTTTTAGATCACAATCTTTCAGCGGATGTGAAGACTATAGGACCATTAGTTTAATGAATCGTGTTTTGAAAATCTTTTTAAGAATAATACATGCAAGAATACGCAAATAATAGAAGATCACCTAGATGATTGACAGTATGGCTTTCTTAAAAATTTGGACACGAGAATTATTCGGCATACGTAATTTAATCAAGAGATGTACAGATATTAAAAGATCAATGTGCTTTATAAATTTTGAGAAAGCATAAAGTAAATTATATTGAAATGGTAGATACGCTACAACGAACAGATATAGACAATAAAGATCTGAGGATACAACAACAACAACAACAACAACAACAACAACAACAACAACAACAAAGTATATTTGCATAAGTAATAAACATAAAAGAAAATATAACATGGGTTACAAAGATTGTGTACCGGGGATTACCACAATAAGACTATAAATAATAAAGCAAAACAAAACGTTAAATGCTGCAGGAAAAAAGCAAATAAAAACCTGCGGCTAGATTTTTAATTACAACTAATACATGATAGTACAGAAACTTAAAAGTTACAAAAATATACTGCTTAGGTTGTAAGTTCTTAAATAAATACTATGTATATACATATATATACACTTATATATATATATATATATATATATATATATATACATACATAAGGTGCTTACTAAGTAAAAGGGTTAAATTATAATTAAAAAATTAAATTAATTACTACATAATGTTATGTTTAAGTCATCTTGTTTATATTTGGAATACATGAAACGAAGTTGCTTAGAATCGTAATTGGCAATCGAGGAGAGACGAGTACATTGTTTTCGTATGAGCATTTAATAAAAAAGTCAGGCGATAGCTTTAGAACAAAATCTCTAATACTGTCTATTCTGGCATAGCGAGGTGCATTGAAAATACATCTGAGGCATCTGTTTTGAATGACTTGTAACTTGTTAAATGATGTTTTTGATATAGAGCTCCAGGAAGGACATACGTAGCAAAGTATTGGACGGATTAGTGCTTTATAGAGGATTATCTTGTTGTTAATGTTGAGGAAGTACTTGTGATTAAGAATGGGGTACAAGGAACAGAAGGCATTGTTTGTCTTGATTGTGATATTATATATTTGTTTAGTGAAAGTAAGTCTATTGTCGAGCATTGCACCAAGATAACGAACCTTATCACACCACTTTAAAGTGTTTCCCTGTACGATCACATTGTCAGGTAGAGCAGGTCTCCTGCGGGAGAAAAAAATAGCTTCGGTTTTGTTCGGTTTTATGCTAATTTGCCATTTATTGTAGTATTTAAGTACCCGCGATATTCCATGCTGAAGTATATTACGAATTGTGCTACAATCTCGTCGCATATCGTGTTTTATGCGTTGGTATTTTAATAGTTTTATAATATGTATCATACCTCGCCGCGAGATCGTGGTGGGACAAAGCAGTGCGAAGAACAAGCTGTTTCACAACTACAAGAGGTGATGGAGATGGTAGAGACCCATCAATAAAAATGGTTTTAAAAGGAATACCTATTAACGTGACATTAAATGAAATTAGAAAAGAAATCGAATCTAAAATTAAGATCGATGATATTAAACAATTTACCAAAAAAAATGCTGAAAATCAGATAATTAAACTACCTATTTTTAATGTTATATTCCCAGCGAACACAAATATTAAAGATATCGTAAATATCAAACAAGGGAAAAATTTAAACTCAGTAATAAAATTATACAATGTTTTCGGTGCCAGGCTTATGGGCACGTATCTTATAATTGTTTCAAAAAAATAAAATGTTTAAAATGTGGCGGCCAGCATTCTATTAAAGAGTGCGGCGAAAATAATCAGGTAAAATGTGCTAACTGTGCAAATGAGCACACAGCTAACTCGAAAAGTTGTCCAGTTTATAACCGAGTTCTCGAAACCGTATCGAATAATATACTAAATAAGAATACCGTAAATAACGTTAATAATAATCGCACTAGTATAGTGATCACGAATATAGAAATAATAGAAATAACAATCATTTTAGAAATAATCATATTAATGATAATAATAATAATAATAATAATTTAAGAAAAACAAATGTTAATAAAACGACACATACTTATGCACAGGCTCTGAATAGTAATATATGTATAGAAAGCAATCGTGATAGCGAGAGTAATAGTGACTTATCGTATATTATAACAGCGTTTAAATCACTAGGTATTAGCAACATATTACGATGCATCAAAAGTATCATATCAAAACTAACGTCAAATCGTGATACCGATATAGTTACCGTAATTACCATAATTATCGAATGTGTAACCGACACGTTCATATAAATGTGCATATCTGTATATGTGTGAAGAAGGAGTGCATGTAATTGGCTGGAATGCTAATTCTATTAGAAATAAAATATTAGGACTAGAACAGTTTATGCTGAGCAATAACATACACATTGTTGGTCTCTCGGAAACAAAAATTGATGGAAATTTTAATTTTAAATTATATCTAACTATAGAATACTCCGAAATGATTTAACAAAACAAAATGGGAGGAGTAGCCTTAATAGTTCACAACAGTTTACACTACACCCCTCTGCCTATACCGCATACCGGTCAGGTACAAGCTGTGGGAGTGAAATTTCAGCTAGGAAACAAATCATTAGTTATCTTTGCAGCATACCGACCGCCGATAAAACCTACTAGTCTCGAAAGTGATATCAGATCCTTATTACATACATCAACACATGTCTTATTAATTGGAGATTTAAATGCAAAGAATAGAGTTTAGAATTGTCATAATGCTAACAGAGCAGGGAACATACTCCTAAGCATGTGCAACAGACTAAACTTTCAGATAAAAACACCATCACAGCCTACATATTGTCATTGCCAAGAACTACTATCAATTAAGTAACCCTTTATCTTTAAATGAACTATCATCGGATCATAATCCGATAATGTTTACTATATCTAGTAAGTTAAAAAACAATAAATTAACTAAATCTTTCAATTATTCCAGGGCAAACTGGAACATATTTAAAGAACACATTCAGAAAAATATTAATATATAAAAAACTTTACTTAATCCGCAATCTATAGATAAATACATTCTACATCTAAATTCGGTCATAATGCAAGCTGCGTGCAGTGCCATTCCGCGGGTTGTTACAAAGGAGAAAGTGAATTCGATCTCAAAAGATATAAAAATTATTATTAAACTTAAAAACTACGATCGTAAATGTTATCAAAGATCTAATGATCTAAATAAGTTCAAGTATAAGAAGCTGTATAACAAATTAAATAAGGTAGTCAAAACAAAGTTAATAAATGAAAGAAATTTACAGTATGATAAATTCCTCAAAAACCTCTCTCCAATTGATAATAGTTTATGGAGAGTCAATAAATACTTCTGTAAAGGCCAAACCGAATTACCGTCTATTAAAGACCCAATTAATTCGGGTAGGATAGCTTATTCCGTTGAAGATAAGGCGGAAATTTTAGTTGAGAATTTTAGTACTGTTCATAGTCAAAATGTGTTGATGTCAACTCGGTATCATGAACGTAAGGTGAAGCAGACGATAAACAATTACTCAGTTAACACTCCTGCAGTGATTTCACTCGTAGATCTTACAACACCTAAAGAGGTTAAACGCCTTTATCTCCACTCTCAGGCTGAAAAATTCAGTTGGTCACGATCAAATTAGCATAAAAATGATCAAAAATCTACCAACAAAAGCAATAGTCGCCTTGGAGGTTCTATTTAACTCATGTTTACGCCTATGCTATTATCCTGTGTCGTAGAGAGTATCGGTAACGCACCTTTGGCAAAAGCTATGAAAGATTCCCCTTCCGTTCAAAATGTTAGACCTGTGAGTTTAGTTAGTAATGTAAGTAAGGTTTTTGAAAAAAATAATACTAGTAAGATTGAGGGCATTTAGTGACAGAGAATCCATCATAGCTGATTCGCAATACGGTTTTAGACCAAAATTAAGTACGACAATCAAACTGGCCAGTGTTTGTGACAAAGTTACTGATAACTTTAACCAGAATAAACATTCGGGTGTTGTCTTGATGGACATAGAAAAAGCGTTTGACACAACATGGCATGATGGAATCATATATAAATTAATTAAATATAATTTCCCTCCATATCTTGTTTTTACTATTAAATCTTATCTGATGAATAGAAAATTCTATGTGAAACCGAAAAACCATAATTCTGACATAAGGTACGTTAAAGCTGGGGTGCCTCAAGGCAGTATCTTAGGCCCATTCCTTTTTATTATATATATTAATGATTTACCGACAATCCCAACAGTAGATATAAATTTCTATGCCGATGACACCTCTCTAATGGTATCTTCTTATAGAATAGACACTATAAGTAATAGATTAACTAAAGCAATTGATGTCGTGTCTAAATTTTACCATAAATGGAAAATAAAAGTTAACGATGAGAAAACAGAGTCAATAATTTTTACCAGACGTAAGCCTTCGTTAAATCGTTTCGTTAAAATAAAAAACGTTGAACTTGACTGGAAGGAACATGTGAAGCATTTAGGCGTCATCATGGACAGAAGACTCACATTTACAAAACATATTAATGATTGTGTAAGTAGAACAATACGGAAAATGGGTTGTCTATTTCCTATATTTAATAAAAGATCTGCGCTTTCAACGCAAAACAAATTTTTATTATACAAAAAGGTAATTTTACCAAAGCTACTCTATGCCTGCCCAGTGTGGTCTTATACTAGTAGTAGTAATATAAACCACGTGCAAAGAGTGCAAAACCATTGCCTTCGAATAATTTTGAATAAACCTCGATTTACTTCAATAAAATCTCTCCATGATGCGTTAAAATTCCCTTACGTACAGGAAATGATTAAGGATAAAACGATTTTTTTTTTTTGCCGAGTGTAGATATTCCGACATTCGAATGGTAAATTTTATAGGGGATTTACCAAGCTTTACGACACAGAAATAAAAGATATAAGCATATGCGTATAAAACACATCCTTCTACAGTAAGCCAGCTACAAATCCTAGTTATAGTGTTAATAAATAAGTTAAGATATTTTTAAGTATATTGTTGATACGGTAAGAGTGTACACGTACTCTGTTATTTTAAATGAGCAGGTTTTTTGTATTAAAATTTTTCCTGCAATCTTATAATAAGGCGTAATAATATTTTATAAGATTATATTTTGTATTGATTTTTTCTGGAAACAATCGTTGATATACTCGGTACAGAGAATTATATTGAATGGTAACTTTACTTTTTTGTAAACAGAAAATATTTTGCAAATATATTATTATTGTTCTTGTTCTATAGGAGCTGTAGAATATCGCAGCGTCGTCAGCAAATAGTCCCACTTGCGTGTTGGGTGGGCTTGGAAAATCATAAAGATACAGGGAAAACAAAAGTGGTCCGATAATACTACCTTGCGGGACACCCGCAGAGCAAGATTTGTGAGACGAAACAGAGTTACCTACAGATACATAAAAAAAAAATCTATTGCCTAAGTAACTATCGATTAAGTGAATTAAGCGTGTTGGAAAGTTACATTTTATCATTTTATAAAGAATACCTGCGTGCCAAGTTGTATCGAATGCTTTAGCAACGTCAAATAGTACCATGCATGCTTATTTAAGTTGAAGTTATGGGTAAGTCGGTTATTCTGCATAGTTGTTAGGGGTTGTAGAGTGCCGAAAGCGAAAGCCGAATTGAAAGTTTAGAAATATGTTATTGTTGTCGACATGGGATAATAATCTAACATAAATCACCTTTTCAGCAACTTTACTTAGGTTTCTCAGTAGAATTCTACCAATCTATACTGTTGTCGGAAAGCGTCCGTCAAAGAAATTACGAAAAGATATACGACAAGGGTGCATTTTATCGCAATTATTGTTCAACCTATATTCGGAGCACATATTTAAGAAAATAGCGGCTAAATATAGAAAGGGTTTTAATGTAAATGGTCAATTAACAGCATACGGGGTACGCCGATTAACCAGATTCAAGAACTACAACAATTTCCTAATATATTAGTGGATTCCAAACGTGGACTGAAATTAAGTATCGCCAAAACGAAATATATAGTTATATACAAAACTCCCTTAAAAAGCAAATAAATCTCTCGCAATATATGAAAACAACTTACGAGTTATAAATATTAAATATCTAGGTTGTAATCTAAACGAAAATTGGGACATAAGTATAGAAATAAAAAGTCGTATTGAAGAAGCCGGAAAAACATTTTTTAACCTAAAGAATGTATTATGTAGTAGAAACATAAATTTGAATTTAAATATAAGAATAATTCGCCGTTACGTTTTCTCAATATTGTTGTACCGTGTTTAAAGCTGCACAGTAATCAAAGCAACAGAGGAAAACAACTGAACGCTCTCGATATGTGGTTGTACCGTAGAATACTTCGCATCAGATGGATAGAAAAAATGCGCAACGCAGAAGTATTGAAGCGCATGCGGAAAAATTTGGAAATGATGAAAATAATAAAACTCGAAAAATTAAATTATTTTGCCCACATATTAAGACATCCAACACAATACAATTTTCTGATACGAATGTTACAAGGAAAAATAAACGGCAAAAGATCACCAGATAGGAAAGGAAGATCCTGGATACAGGATTTAACTGACTGATTCAATATCAGTTCCGTCGCTTTATATCAAAGAACGCTGACAGACGTTTTATTACCAACATGTTAGCCAACGTTCGATAGCGGACAATGATGGTGATGATGATGATAATGATGATGATGATGATGATGATTATTATTATTATTGAGTTTTATTGAAATAAGTACTTGTTTGTGCATACCATCGTGCACAAACTGGACACGACTGATCGCTATTTAGTTTATTAATTTTATTGCTTTTCATCGTGATATAATATCATCATTATCATTTGTCATCAATCCGGAGATTGGTTTGTATGCCATTCTTTCCTCCTTTCTGCCAGTCTCTTCAGTTCCCATGGCGTACGCCATGTCTTCTATAATTTGCGACATATATCTCCTACGAGTTCTTCCTATTGGGTTCATTTCGTACATTTCTCCTTTTATTATCGTATATTAATCGAGTAGTTGTGTATGTATATATGTATATATATATATATTATTGTACGTTCACTATATTGCGACTGGTATAATTTATTTATGTATATAAACAAGTTAATTCGTCGCATTATTTACTAATATATATTTTAAATTATTGCTATTATTTATCGCTTAAAAAAGCCGAAGGTTATAATTTATTATTTGGAGGAAGGGGTGTTATATATAAATTTCTGTTATAATTTCGTTTATTGTGTACAATTTACAATATAGAAATATAATATTGAAATAAATTGAAATTAAAACTATTATTATTAGTATTAGTATTAAATATAGAAAATAAACTTTTATTATCCGTATCAGATTTAATTTTGCCGCAGTTTGCTCTTAAAAAAGATAATAAACTCGCCATATTAATGAATAATAGAAAGACTCGGTCGGGAGATTCAACCAAGACGATAGTGCCTCATTATAATAATACTAGAATTAGGTTGCAAGCGATTTACGGTGGAGTGCAATGCATTGCGCAGAGAACTATAAAAACTCTAATTAATTACGAGAAAGACAAGGGAACTCAGTTAACTAAAATATCTGTCGCAAACAAAAATACGAAATGACGATAGTTTAAATTAATTAAAATGAAACTCATCGATATATGCACCTAAGCGTATTTTTCATAACGTTCAGTTGTCTGCGGATGTCGTGATTAATTGCGCGTCTACGAGATAGTCAACTGTTTATATATATATATATAATAACATAATAACTAAGCGAGTCTGGGAATATTCGTTATAAGTTAAAATTATAATAATTACAATAATAATAATCCGGCCGCCGCTCGAGCAGTGTTGCGCAAAGGAGGTTTTACTCCTTTTAAAACTTCGTATACCACGTAATTGAAGAAGAAACGCGTTCGATATGACTGTTATTTCAATATTATTATTATTATTATTTTAATCATCATTTTCTCGAGAATTATTTATCCATTTTTTATTTATTTATTTGTAATAATTTTTGTTACATATTTTTTTTCATCGGCACTTTTTGAAATGTACTAGCGTATTACAAAATAAATTTGATTTAGTTATTATTATGACTAGTATTATTTTTTTTATAAATAACGGGGAAATCGGGGAAATAAAATTATCTCTTTCATTGCGCACGGTTAAAGCTCGCGTTTTCGATTAAAAAATATTACGCATTATTTTTTCAATATTACTCAACTTTGAATTCAACGTGCGTACCGTTATAGAAATAAAGTTTGATTCGATTCGATTATAACAAGAAACACCAGTTACCGAGGTTTTAGTTTAATTGTATAAGACTCGAAATGTTCTTATATAAGCTACAAAATTGAACAGAATTAAAATTTGAACAGATGGATTAATTTTCCCGTTATACAATGCTGCTAGGCACATATCAGAAGAGCTCAATAAGAAGCTATAGTATCGTTCAAGAAGCACAGAACTTAGAGGTACGCGTTGCCATTAGAGTTTAGCGGGCCTCTAATTGTTGTTGGTATAGTCGGGAACGTTAACAGATGAAAGTAGTATCAGCAGAAGTTGTTTAACAGTAATTTCCCGGTGTCCACAGGAACAACTCACAGAGGATGTTGACGTCTTAAGAAATGTTCGCGTATTATTAATGCGTGACCGAATCGGATCCGTCTCAAAGTTATTTCTGCTTTTCTCGATAAATTAGTATTTACCAGCAAGTTGAGTGCGATTTTTGTTCAAGTTAGATGCGGACTATTCCATTTGCTTTTTACTTTAGTGGCGATGATATCGTATGCATCTTCAAGAGGGATAGATAAATTCAGGTTAGGGTACATAGAGGGTGCCTCTTTTGCTGCTTGGCCATCTAATCCATTTCTTAGAAATTGCGAATGACCCGGAATCCAGATAAACATTGGTCGATGAGAGATTTCCATTGATTCCGGTAATTAAAAAATTATATTAGCAAACGAATGTCGATTACTGTTCCAATATTTAACGATTGATGTTAAGGCTACACTTGGGTCGGGAAATTTTGTAGACTGATGAGAATACGCGGTAAACGTATACAAGAGCTTATAGCAGCGTGTAATTCAGTTGAAAGAATTGAAAAATACGGCGGCATTGAGTAGCGTATGAGGATTTTGCTAGCGGTAAAAACAGCGAATCCTATCCAGCGATTTATATGCATCAGTATAAGTATAGTATCATGTTTTTATATCGATGCAGAATGAATGACATGTCTAATCGATGTGAAGGTGAAGGCAATGAAAGGTTTACATCTAATTGGACTGAAGCCGTGACGGTATCGCGGCGATATAGCTGCAATAAATTAAAGGTAGGTGAATGTCAAGGTTACATAGAAGTGCGTTGACACGGTGAAATAAGTTGCAATTTTGATTGGCTGATAAAGTAGTGTTTGTCTGCGGCGGATTAGAGAAAAGACCTCGAGTTGAATATAGAATGAGGAGAAGACGGAAGAGACGACGAAATTTTAGACTCGTGAGGGCGAAATCGTTAATAAGACTGGCTGTTGGAGTGGTGCGAAATGCACCGCGGTATACTCTTAATGCAATCGTATTTATAGTCTGTAACGATTGCGAGATGGTTTGGCACTAGATATTCCATTCTACAAAGCATGGTGACGTTGTTAATAGATAATCTTATCGTGTATCTGCACTATAGCTCGAATGAGCTAATTTACGTAGTAAGTTCAGTTTTATGAATACGATGTTTCCATAGTAGTCTGTCGTCAAACATGAATCTCAAATATCTGAACATTTCTGTCGTAGAAATTAAATGGTCGTTAAATTTAACCTGGATAGTATGTCTAACGATATAGAAACGTTATTTTAAAGCGGATAAACAACCGAACTTGAAAATATAAGACGATATGTTTTAGCTGCATAGGGACGTACGTTTAAGTAAAGTATTTAGAAAATAAATCGGTCTATTCGTGCTAGGAAGATGATTAATCTAACGAAAATTATAACCGGATTACAGAAATTAGATAAAATACATAAACCACATATGCAGATATATAACCGTTTTGAAAACACGCTATTATTTAACGTCATTAAATAAATTTTTTTAACAGTTTCAAATATACGCGTTTTATATACACACATTATATATAATGTATATATACATATATATATATTAAAATATATATATATATATATATATAAACAAATAATAGGTAAAACAAGTGTTAAAAGGTGAAAGTTTCGCCAAACGTGGTTGGCCACATTCATATTTTCGCCTATACTCGTACCCTCGTACCTATACATATATAAAAGAGTATACACATATACATACTAAATTACATTTACTATTATTATCATCATCATCATCCTTATTAATGAGAATAATAAAAACAATAATAATAATGTCGGAGGAATTAAATATGCAAAATTATAATTTAAACTGGAAGCATGTGTGCCGCGTATAATTTCTGTATAGTATAACAGCAAAAGAAAGTTCAGCTGCGTATTGTATTAGCGACATATTCTTAAGAAAACAATCGTAATATCGTTACCTACCGGCTAATAATAATAATTTATAAACACACACACACGCACGCACGCACGAGCGCCCGATACAAATATAAACATTTTAATAGTTTCGTCTTAATTATAATTTAAAATTAACTTCGGTAACTTTTCTATTATTTACAAGTAGGTGAAATAAATGTATATGTGCGTAAATGTAGATTAATATAACAGGTATACTAAAAATACATTACGAATTACGAGAGGTGTATATTTTACCGAAATAATTAATTAAAAATGTTTCATATACTACATATACACATAAACACACACACATATATATATTATATATATATATATATATATATATATATAATGTGCATATAATTACCGTATGTAGGTAATAGTTGACGTGTCCGTTTTATATTAGTGTCAACTTGAAAAACGGTTAGAATACATGTGTTCCTTTTTGATATACTAATGTCACGTACATAAAGGCTTACACACTCTACATATGTTGTTACTTCGTTCATAATTGATAATTTCTTTTTGTACGTATTAATGTTCGGTGTTGGATCTTCCATTCTATCTCACATTTGTATTTCATGTGCGTATATATGTATATATATATGTGTGTGTATATATGAATATATATACACGTGTGTATGTGTGTAAAAGGCTTTTACGAGTATTCAAGTTTTCTACGTTGTCCGGGAGTACGTTTTATTGTACTATCGAATAACTGTACATTTTTTAATACATTACACACACACATCTATATATATATATACATATTTAAAAAATATATATATATAAATATTTTAGAATACGTATATATATATATATACATATAAATTTTCCAAGTTTTAGTTGTCACTTAGTCGGTTGTTTTATTTCTTTCTCTCTCTCTCTGTCTCTCTCGTTGGAATTATTAATTAAAAACTACAACCGTTCTTCTTTTTCCGGTTGATATTTTTGCCATTTCTTCCGTTTCATCGTTTACACGGTCTTTTATTGTCGGTTAATCGTTGAATATTGTGTCGTTTAATTTTACTTATTCTTTTATCCATTTATTATTACTATTATTATTATTATTATTTTCAAAAATTAATTATAATAACTTCTACTTTAATACGATTAATATCGTTTATATCGTCGTCAGGCGTAGTTTTTAATTACGTATATATTTCTGGCTTGTTTACATTTCTCTTTGTTTTTTTTCAAATCTGTTTTTCGCTGCTACTTTATCTATACGGTTTCGATTTGTTTCTATTTTGTTTCTTTTTTTGTTTATATTAATTACGAATAAGATAACTGGAAGAAAACTAGGGGCCGCCGGTGAGGTAAATAAAAAAAAAGCTTCGGTTTCGGCTTCATTTTACAGAATTATTAATTATTATTATTAACGTACTCGGCAGAGCGGAGTATTTGTGTAGGGTTAATATCGTCTAATTAATGTATGACCGGTAGGTAGACAAATATTGTAGAATATCTAGGGAGTAAGTATAATTAAAGAACGAAAGAGTAAAATAGCCTAAACGTCGTTCTAGAGGTGAAAGCGAACAAAGTTGTAGTTTAAATGAGAAGAAAACTATAACAATACCGGCGCTATTTATAACAATAGTAATAATAATAATAATAATAATAATAATAATAATAATAATATATTTTTTTATTAATACTTTTATTATTCAACTTAATGTTTTATAGTTTGTCACATTTACAAAGGTGCAATACACTGCATCGCCATTTCAGGCGTAATAACCCCTTTACATTACTCTATAGTATATGTAGATTTTCGCGGGCTATGCGCCAGTTTCACTCCCAGTAATGCGTATACACGCGTGAACTTATAACTTCTTATACGAGGTAATATTTAAACTATAATTTAGGTGTACTACACGCATAACTGCGGGAATTATAAAACTAACCCGACGGATAATAATACGTTCGCAATTTTTTTTCGTATATTCAAAGGTTAACGATAAGAATTAATATCTCATTACAAAGGAAATTTCTAATTAACTTGCGCAGTGGATATAAAATAATAATAGTTCAAATAATAATGATAATAAATGTCCTTAAATTCGGAAAATTATTCATATGTGGAACTATCGATAGCGATATACAATGTAATCGACCGAAGGCTAGGCGAAAAGATTGAATGGAATTTATACGTAAATGCTATATATCGACAGTCGTTGTTACTACTGGAAAGATATAATGTCAACAATATGATTAGGACGCAACAAATATGTTACTTTTCATTACTTTTCATCGTTCCGAAGAAATTTAAAACAGGTTCGGGAGAGACCTCGCGGATGCGAATTTTTCCATTCACGTACGATGACGATATTAAATAAATAATAATAATAATAATAATAATTACGGAACAATTAGCTACGCGTACCAGTTTTAAAGGTGTACCTATTTTATTAAAACGTTCTTCAACAGCATTTTCAAAAACGCCGTAAGGCCGTTTAAATCGAATAATAGCCGATTTTTGTTTGATTAAATACGAAATGTCATTTTTGTCCGTTGACCTGCCTGAGGGGGAAGATTTAAATTCTTCTTAGAAACGTGTACACTAGTGGAAAGAACGATTCCGGGACACGAGCCCGAAAAATAAAATCCAGAAATCCGCCCTGTTATTATAATCGAAAGCACCCGGGAACGCCTTCCCTCTTAATAGTCTATACATTAACCACGGGATTGTGTTTAGCGTTCTACTACAAAAATAAGAGGTAGAATACGGTGTTTTATTAGGAGATTCGATATATATATATATATATATATATATATATATATATATATATATATAAATAAATTAGTTTTTGAAAATAATACACCGTTGTTAGGGGGAAAATGAAAGATGACGGAAAGAGAAAATTTCTAGTTGTTGTTGTTATAATGTCACGGCGTTAGTTTGGTGTTGAAGGTTTTTGTCGCCCGGCGGTGTAAATTATTATGCTTTTGAATGGAAATTGTAAACAGACAAAAGGAAAAGTAAAAATAATATTAAGAAGAACAAGTGGAAAAAGGCAGTTAACCGTTTCGGCCGATTTAATTGTTGAAAAAACTGAAAAAAAAAACTATATACGCACACACGTTATACACACACATATACACAAGCTCTTAAAAGAGCGTACCTTTTAAGTGCGAAGAAGAATAGAGGAATATCGGTTTACAAAAGCTGCGGAACTCGGGCGGATTTTACACAGAACCGTGTGACCCTATTATAGTTTTATTATTATTATTATCATTATTTTTGAAAATTTATTAAACGTATATAAGACGCGACATCTCGTGTATGTTGGAGGAGAAAAACCAACTCGAAATTCATTTCCATTTCCATTTCTATTTTCAGAAGCAGTCGCGTCCAGAGAACCGACGAACTGGAAAAAACCGGGACAAATGTGGAAAGTTAAAGGCGCTTCATTAACAGAAAGTCGCTCCTCCAGATGTTGGTACTGTAGTTTAAAAATTGTTCTTGACGGCCGGAAAATTTATTTAGGTATTTTTTTAACTTAAGCGCCCTGGCAACGACAATAATAATCGTAATAATAATCATAATAAATATTAATAGTGAGATATAGAAAATTAACCGAAAAGGCAAATGGAACATCGTGTATTTGTGTAGGTAAGATGATTGTAAATCGCCTGTAAATAACGAGACACTATTGAAAAAAGTCGGAAAAACACTACTAGTAGGGTAATTTGTTTTAAGAGTATGCCGCAGGACAAATTGTTGTATCGTAAGTTAAGGTCGTACTTACAAAGGTATGTCAACTCTATAGTTAAATGGACTAGAAGACGGCGAATAGAAATAAACCCGTACAAGTCTGAGCATGTAACTTTTTCCAACAGAGCAAAACATCGATTTACGTTTGATAATCATGTAATCTTCAAAATGGATAATTCCTAATACTCGGGAGTACACCAAGATTTAACTTAGTAAACATAAAGGTATTCGTCCCAAGTTGAGGTACGCCGGCACGGTGAAGGTGGAGGGTCTTTCAAGTGATATAAAATCACCGATCGTATACAACCCGGATCCACAAATACACTGACGATGTGTTTCCCTGAGAGAGAAACGCTCCCGGTAGAAATGGACCGTAACGCGTTCCGAAATATATCAACGCCTTAAAGGGCACAAACCATTCGTATTTTTCGCGATCAATTACACTCGGCAATACCGTATTGACAGCACCGTCATATTCCATCCAAGACCACCTCGCGAGAGCGACGCTATTAACTTTATTACGCAAGCACCTACTTATTTCTCTCGGGCCTCGAACCATTTTCCCGGTCATCGAGGAGAGTTATACACACACTTACCGATGAATCATCATCATGCAAGCAGAATATCTCCCCCCCCGTAACCCTTGTATTGTACCTTAATGCGAACATTACTACACGGCAGTACACTTCTAGCTCTATTATATGTAAACATTTTGATGAAATGTAACAATAGTAAATTAGATCGACCTGTTATTATTCGAATTTGAATTACTGCGAAAATTTACGCCATATTTTTTTGTAGATTTTATATTAAGACTTGAATTCCGGTAGTAGATACGCGACTTGCGAAGAGTAGCTGGATGTTCTCACGCGATAAAAGTTTTACTCGAAATAAATTTCCCCTCGGGTGAGATCGAAAATAGTTCTTGTACAACGTATCGGCGGCTTGATTTTTCTTCGAAGGAGCGTATTAAAAAGCTAAACGAATGTAAGTCCGCGGAAAATTGATTCTCAGGCGGAACGTATAAACTATTTCTCATTGCGCAGTTGGTGTGGACGTAGTGGATCCAGCATTAATATAATCAACAAAATTATTACAAACAGCATAAAAAAACTGCATCGGTTATCTTAAAACACAACTGAATTACCGGTGAACGTTATCTATATAGATTAGCGGACCACTTAAATCTGCTGGTAAGTAAACGTATCGGATAAAACAACGATGAGGACGGAAAATTGCACCGTTTTACTTCGCTGAAACGTCCATTCCGATTTAACTGATTATTTATGACAACTCGACGATAGTCGCTAGTTCCCCCTCCCCATTTACGCCACTTGTCTGTTCATAATTGGCTATTTGTCCTCTAGATGAGATTCCAATTAGTACGTTTCACAAATAACTATATTAAACGTAATATTTATTAATGGCTATCTTCAAAATATCATAACTAAGCCTTTACCGAATGGTAGAATTAATATTATTTTTTTTTCCCCGCTATGGTCTACACCTAGCCCGTTTAGGCCATCAGTAGATGTTATCAAAGAAAATTCAAGTTCGTCACTTATAGCCCCATCCATAGATATGGTGCAGCTAATAGAGTTAATGTAACACAACAATCAAAATACCTGTTAGTGAAAGTGTTGTTTATTTGGATTAAATTTGAAGACGATGTAAAGAAAATAATTGTTCTTTAGGATTTACATAATAATAATAGTAATAATCAAATCAAACATATTTCAGATATTTAAAAAATTGTTACAATGTAAATTTTATAATGAACAAATTAAAGAAAATAATACATTATGTAATCCAATAATAATAATAATAATAATATTTTATAACATTTACATAACATTTATAGCCAAAAAAAGAACCCGTTATGCGCGCAGGTAACAACGGGTGATTATTAATAAATTAATCGATAAATATTGTTGTAGAATGTAGAGGAAATAAAATATGTATAAACTTTCTATGTAAATAACATGACCAAAACACACTAGTATAAAATGTAACGCAAAATAAAATATTCGAAATTATAAACATTATACACACATATATCCCATAAAAATATATGAACATACACAAGTACACGTTAATTTTATATGGAATTTTTCTAAAGAATGTTGCAATTGGATTCGTATGTAAAATTTATTAAAACGTGAGACTTTTGCCCTTTATGTACCAGCTGTCCTCGTCCTACTGTCTCTAGTGGCCTTACATTAAATCGCGATTTACGCTTCAAAATGTAATCTACTCGTAAAATATAAAAATATGCGATCAGAATATCCATTTATTTTGCCAGTAATTGATCGTATTACAAACCTCATCGATACATATGATACTTTGCTGCACCAGTCCAATTTATTATTGCAATCGGTTGACAGGAGTGAGGTGTATGCACGGGTATGACACGTTGAAATACTATTTTAAATAATAAAAGAGGAAATTAAATTTTCTCATTCGCATGCTTATCCCATGATAATTTATTATCTAACATAATACCTAAATATTTAATATCAGTTATTCTTTCAATTACATTATTAGAACTGGTAAGTGTTAAATATAACTTTTCCAGATAAATTTTCCGCTTGAAAGCTACATATCACGTATTTTGTCTAGTTCGAATTCACTACTAAACGTTTTGCCAAAATAACCAACGAGAAATTTCAACGAGAAATTTTGTCCATGCCAGTGATTCAACATTTGTAATTTATCCGTAACTACAAATACGACCTGAAGTGTCTATATTGCATAAATCATTGATATATATGAGAAACGAATATAGACCTCTAGCACGCTACCCTGTGGCACACCATATGATACCTAAACTGAATCTCTGAAATTGTTGTTAATTTTTTTAACATATAACCTGTTAGATAAATAAGATTTAAACCGCTTGTGCATATTACCTCTGAAGTCATACGCGTGTACATCATGATCTAAAACATCAAAGGCTTTACGTAAATCAAAATATATCGCTAAGACTGAACGTCCATATATCTTCTGTGTTTTCAGCAATATGAGAAATACGCTGAAATAGAGTATCTATGTCCCCCTTATTAGGCAAAAATCTGTATTGGTTACGTTTGAACTTCTACAGATAATTTAACATAACTTTTTTTTTTATATACTTCTCAAAAGTTTTCGAATAAGTTGATTATTAGTCGATACTCGGAGGTATCCGTATTGTTTCCTTTTTTTTTTAAAAACGGATGTATTAAAACCCTATTTTAGTACATATGGAAAGACTCCTGCAAATACAGACGCATTAAAAAGATATGTTATCGGCATCACGAAAAAATTTAAATTTTCCTTTTATTAATAAAATAGACTATCCGAACCAAACGAACGTTTATACTCCAGCGACCGAATTCCAGTTTTTACATCGTCCGGCGTAAATTCGGAAAACGCGAAGGAATCCGCGTGATTACATTTAACGCGTCAGTAATTTTTTGGTTTACCTGAAAATTGTGCGACAGATTCTTAACACTGTTTTATCAAAGTAACTATTGAAGTGTTCACCTATTAGTTTCTCTCGTCCTTCAACCGTAGTTAAAGTATAGTTAATATTTATCGCGTTTAATATAGGCTTTTGTTTCCAACAACTTTATTTACTCCAGTATTTACTCTGATAATTCCCACATTTATTCGACAACTTAGTACGGTACTCGTTTTTCGCTTTTCTGTGCGCTATCTTCGCGGAATAGTAAGGTTTAATGGATCATACTCTTACGCTTTATTCTTTTCCCGCGTTAAATAAATCGCCTCATTTACGATCCATTCCGATCTTTTCTTACTAGATTTGTATATTTTCTTGTTTTTTTCAATTGAGCAATATTTCGACAATAAACCAGTCAAACTCTATATTTGTGTTAGTTGACTGATTATAAATATAAGAGATAATGTTGAGCAGTTCCTTAAACAAGTGTTTATCGAAGTATGATCGCGAACTGGTTGCCTACGTACTTTAAATATTTAATATTTATTTAGTTATTTATTTAATGAAGTCATACAACAGCTAAAAGCCAATTATAGTGTAGGCTTAGAAATAAAATAATAAAATGAATAATTTTTCCTGAATTATAAAATTAAAAGTAAAAAAAAAAAAAATACAAAAAAAAATACGTTGAACACATTCACCAGCCTCACACCTATTAAACACATCAGAAAAAACTATACGCATTCACAAGTCTCACACTCATTAAAACATACATCATTCACACAATCCTACTCAAAATAAACGGACGAATAATCTTCAACAAATTAATAAATACAATATAAACCTTAACGTATATACTACATGTACATTAGTAAAGGAACACATATACCAAACACACACCATATAATAACAATCTAGAACCATTGGAATAGACAACAGTGAAACTCCTGTTCTCATCGCAAAATATGTTCGGAAAGCAACTTATTAAAGAAATATCTGTTATCAAATATCCATAGAGAGAAATATGTTCAAAAGGGAATTATACAAGGCGGAAAGCTGACGGCAACGGAGATTTAAAGATTGTATGAACACCATAATGAACGAATACGTTTGTAGTACTATTTCCCATTCCACGAAGGAATATGTGATCCCGATAAGAGTGATAATTTTTAAAGATTACACCAAATGTTGGCCGGATCAACGATTCAAATCCATGAGAATACATTATATCAAGAAAATGGATACTTTCGCGGTTTTCTAACAAATCAATATCACCGGTAACTACAATGATTATTTTTAACTTACGATTTGCCAGCAACAAATTCGAATTCGTCTGTTACATCGTAAAATTGTTTGAAAAAGGAAATACTTGAATACGTTTTAACGAAAAGGTGTATAGTATAGACATATGCCGGAAACGCGATGAGAAATTAGTTCGCAGCGCTAAATTCGACGTCCTAGCTGGGCGATAATAAATTATTTTATATACTTGAGGCCACATGTAAAATTACCTACGTTACACACACACACACACAGACAAAAATTGTACTAAGTATATCGGGATGTTGAAGGAATGAAATTGGCTTTTTTGAAATTAATGACAACGGTTGAAAGACGATGTTCGAATTACGTCGACAATTTTACGTGGTGTTGTTAATCCGATATCGACATCGTGTCTTGTATATTCACTTATACACACACATAAACACACGTAGAAGCTTAAGATTCGTTTTCCAAAAATAATAGTTACGTCTTGTTTCGAAAACGCATCATTAATTTTAATTAAAATTTTACCACTCTTCACCCTTCATAGTTCGTTTACGCATTTAATAAAAAGTTGTTTCTTTGTTCTACTCGGTGGTTAACCCCCAGACGCCTACGTGTAAGAAATCGTATATTACGTATTTCGTATTGTAAAAGAGGAAAGAGTCAGTAAGTGCGTAGTAACGTTGATTCGAGTTGAAATTTGTCTGTAAAATAAAATCATAAATATGGTCTGGATTTAACGTAATTTCGATAACTGGGGCAAATTAAAAGGGTCAACTTCCACTTTTTTAAAATTTCTTATCAGATCGTCTCTTTAAAGTGAAGATTAAAAATAGACTATCGGAAACACCTGCAAAATGGAGTTCCGCAAGGCGCAGTTCTTAGTCCGACTCTATTCAATATAGCCACCAACGATATCATCGAAGACGTTAAACTCCCAATTAAAAGGTGACTCTTTGCCGATGACCTAGCAGTTTTCCTAACATGTGCAAACATAGAACACGGCGAACAGATCGTTCAGGAAGCAATCAATAAAATTACAAGAGCGCGTAACATAGGTTGGACGTTTTCTTCAGAAAAAACAAAAGCTCTTCATTTCTGCAGAATTAAATACTGTAAAAATAACACACATATCCTACTAAACAACCCACCTATTCAAACTACATCTCACATTCGCTATTTGGGTCTTTTCATCGGCAACAAATTAACATGGAGAAAGCGCATAAATCAGCTGACGAAGTCATGAACAACCAAATTAAATTTACTAAATAAATTGGCGCCAACATCGTATGGAGCTCACCGTTCTTCACTGTTAACGTACCGCTCTCAGATTCGCTCAAAATGCGACTATGGAATCGCCTCCTTTCCATAGCATGCAAGAGAGACTTCTCTAAACTAGATACTATTCACAATGCCTCGCTTCGATAAATTACAGGCGCGCTCGGAACATCCCCAATATCGAGTACTGCGAAGTCTCAGAATGGCCTCCATCGCTTCTACGAGATCACCTTACGGTTAATTTTCTGTTACGCACGATTGGAAATCCGGACCTCCCAGCAAACTAACAGTATAAAACGATCTCTCCAGAGTACATCAGAAACCAGATTATTAGATTTACGAGTAAAAAGAATTTTATCCGATGCTACGAAATCATTATGGGGGAAAAATCAGTCACTTGCATTTTGCTGACGACATTGTGTTGATTAGTAATAATGTTGATACCTTAAAGGAAATGATAACTGAACTTCATAACTGCTCCAAAAAAGCAGGATTAATCATAAATATTAATAAAACGAAGGTCATCACAGATACACCTGAAAAGTTACAAATAGTGCATCCTTCAAGTGCTCACATATGCAGTGGAAACATGGAGCCAAACGAAATATGTCGTTAAGAAGCTTGCAGTGACACAGAGAGCCCACGAAAAATTAATATTGGGCATCAAAATATCAGACCAGAGAACCAACACAGACAGCAGACTAAATTATCCGTTTAATATTTTCCTAATAATTCCATAACGACCCCCCTTTGAAATTTTTTTACATTAAATTTTACCGTCTCCGGCAACGCGTTATAACAAATTTTTCCCGTATAGCATGATTATCATATTTAAAATAACAATAACAATAATAAATATATAATGAAAATAATAAGAATAATAAAAATAAATTAAAAAGTAAATAAAAAATATATTTAATGATAACAATAATTTCAAAAGTTTCAACTTCTTTTGTTATACACAATCTTTTCCAACATGATTAGAAAAAACTTCAAACTTAATATATGACAGTTAAGGAACAGGCAAAGAAATGTCCTAAGCAGATAAAAAAGACACATTATATGTGACGTCACTGGAAATAAGTACGTAAATATTATATGTAAATAATATTAAAGTATTAAAGAAACTACAGATAAACGTGCAATATTTCAGCTAGACACATATATATATATATATATATAAATAAAATGGAGTTGTAAAGTGTGAAAATTGTCTTGTACCATGACGTTGAACATTCAGTTATCATACAATTGCTTTTATTCATGCACATTAATATATATGTATGCATACACGCACACACACAATGTGTGTGTATATATGTATGTATGCATATATATATATATATATATATTCATATATATTTATGCTATATATATATATCTTTTCGAACGTGTAACAAAGCGAATTGAAGGTTGACGTAGCGTTAAATAATATAAATATATAAAATAAAACCAATAAATTATTTTCACTAATGATAAATATTCCATGTAAAATTTCCTTTTTACATATATATATATATTTTTTTTAATCATACAGTAGTATTTTTAATGTGTCATATGCTTCTTTTTTTGATTTTACAAAATTTGTCCACAAATATTTGGCCATTTAGTTGACATAGAATGTTTATAAATTATCCGGAGTAATTTGAAAAACTGTGTTGTATATAAATATATTATTTTATTATTATTATTAATCTAAATTGACGTACCGTGTGCCGCAACTAAGGTTAGTGGCACAAGGGAGAGTTAGTCGAATAAAGGAGAAGAGACGAGACCTGCGTAAGAACATGATTAGTTTGGTTAGAGAGGAGTATTGATCTTTGAAGAGAAGTGGAAGTGAGTGGGGAAGGTAGAGAGACAATCTGAGAAATACAAAAAACAGTGAATAAGGATATGGAAGACAGAGAGCGTGACGCTACACACAGTGCACTGAATAGCCGGTGTCATGTTGATCAGGTATGAATGTGTGAGTCTTGTATGACCCAGCCACACTTTGCGGTTTGGAAGTGAAGTTTTGAATTCTTGATTTAGCGAAGCTTTTTTAATGAGGAGTCAATTGCCACTAAATATTACCTTACATTTTCATCTTCTTCAGTAATTTAAGAGAGAAATATCGATTAAAATAAGGTTAACTGATTTTTAACTGGAGAGTAATTCATTAGAAAAAAAATTGTCATAAATTGATAATGCGCGTCTGAAAGCGTTAAGTAACAAGACAAAGACATCTTTCATCCACGTCCCAAGGTACATCGAATAAGAAAAACTAGTATATACGAATATCCATTATTTACATACATAGATATATATATAAATATATTCCACATACAAGTATATATATTTGTTATGTGTGTGTAAACATGTATGTCAACATAGCCGGAAATATTTTAAAAACTTTTATTCTCCGTACTGCGCATAAAATTCTGTCGATACAATGACGACCAAATGAAATATTCTGTATTATTCGATCTTATGCAAACTCTAACGTATTATGAAAATAAAATCTACACATCTCAACTGAACCGCTTTTGTATTCTCATTGAAGTATAATGGTCGACCACCACGTAGAACAGATTACACATGTCTAACACGAAACTGGAACAATGGACGATATGTCTACTAGTTTATTCTTAACCGACAATCGAATTAATATCGCAGTCTGTGTTACCCTTAAAAATAGTGAAATATATTAGTCGGGCCAAACAGGCTAACAGCATTTATATATATATATATATATATATATATATATATATATATATACACATATATATACATATATACATATATATACATATAGTGAGGGAGAAATAGGGATATGTGATGGCGATAATATAGAATGTGTAAGTGATTCGCAACTAAAATCAAAAGAAAAGATAATCTCATAGGGATATATATATATATATATATATATATGCGTACAAAACTCTGCGGTTTTAAATGGATATAGATTATAATAATAACGTAAGCAAAAGATAGATGCTTTGTAGTAGCGACACTGTTTACTAATCGTGTGATTTATCTAACTGAACGGATTTTAACCATAGTAAACGTTCAAGACAGATGCGATTCTCTCTGAAAAGTCAATACATAGCACACACACAGATACACCTTTAATAGTGTTTATAGAAGTGTGCATCATGAGTAATGTACACAACTATATTGTTCCTTTTCTGATACATTTGTACGTGCTTAAATTCTCTTTATACCTGATTCATCACGGTGGTATTGAAGATTGTTATAGTTTACATTTCGGATGAACGCCGTTTCTCATAAATATACGAGATCCACCTAAATTTCTCATTCATATTCATATATATATATATCACTATGCTCCTAAACCGATAAAAATAATTTAAGAATTAATTCGTTAAAACGTACGTGGGTATAATATGATGAATTTAAAAATGTTTGGTAAGCTAATAATTGAAAACTGAAAAAAAATCCTAAATCGAATAAGGATCGTCTTCAAATTTTCGTGTTTTCCTTTTCTTATTCGAGTATAAAGTCAAAAAATTTCTAAATAACGTCATCTTGCTCTGGTAAGCGTGGTTATCTGTATTTTTAAAACTAAATAAACGGGAAGGTATTCTATACACAAGATAATGAACAACAATTGTACTCCTAGATGATCCTACAATCCGTATCATAAATACAGGTGACCCAACAAGATTTAATATCTACAGTAGTACTTCATCAGCCATGGATATAACCATCTGTAGTTCAACCATCAGCCATATATTACACTGGCGATCATGTAGGAAACTGTGTAACAGCGATCACTTCCCACAGATTATAAATTTGATCACAGAGCATCAACAGTCCAGAAAAAGGCACGAAAACTGAATTACAGGTAAAGTAGACTGGGAAAGTTTCAGGAAGTCTATAGATTTTAAACAAGTTTTGAATATAACCGATCCCGATAGAGTAAACAAAGAAATTATTAAACGGATTATGCTAAAACACATACCAAAAACAAACCCTAAACCAAGGAAGAAAAAAGTACCTTGGTGGAACTATGAATGATAACTATTCGAAATAAAAATAAACTACCGTATAAACGTTATCCAACAAACGATAATCTGTTAAAATTTAAAAAAGCAAGAGCTTTAGCGAGAAGAATTGTTATAGAAAGCAAAATGAAGTGTCGGCGGGATTTTATTTCAAACATAAACTAAAAAACTCATATAACAACAGTATGGAATCAAATTTCGAATAAGAAAACTGATAAAAGCATCACTGCGATAAGCGACTCGGACGGAAGATTACAATATAAAAGCAAAAACATTACAATGATCATGGCTGACCACTACTACAACATATCTAGTAAATATAATCATCCAACTATACAGAAAGATAGATACGAGTTAGACGTTGAATCGGCTAAATGAAGAGAAATACAACAGAGATATTACCCAGCATGAAATAATCAACGCAATAAAACAACAGAAAAAGTCAGCTGCAGATCCTGATAACATTCACCCGGAAATGCTAAAATACCTCATAGAAGAGAACGTCAAATGTATACAACGTTTATTCAACCAAATTTGGAAATTACACTAAATTCCCGCATTATGGAAGGAGGCTACGATTATACCGATCTTAAAACCTAATAAAGATAAAAGCCAAGCCAAAAGCTAAATATCGTTAACATGCTCTCTATGTAAAATATCAGAAAGAATTATTTCAAATCGAATAATGCGGATTGTAAAAAATAACAGCTTGCTGGACAACAATCAAAGTGGTTTGCGGAAAAGCCGATCGACTATAGATAACATACTAAGATTACAGCAAGAAATCCTTGATGGTTTTATTATGCGGCAATATACAGTATGTGTGTTCTTCGACATCGAGGAAGCCGTTCATCACATCTCTAAAGAGTAGATAATAGATTTATATGAAATGGGATTCAGTTTGACCAAATTTGTCATGGCGTTCCTTCGAAATAGAAATTTCAAAATTCGAGTAGGGAGTTCACTGTCAGCTAGAAGTCGAAAGTTAGGAGTGCCGCAAGGTTCAGTGTTTAGCCCCTACTATATTTATACTAGCTCTAAGCGACTTGCAACATTTAATTAAATGCCCAGCTAATTACACAATATTTACAGATGATTTAGCAATATACATACGAGGAAATGATATTACTCAAATAGAAGAAAAAATGCAAAATGATATTACAACAATTGAAAAATACTAAGAACATACATTTTTCCACCAGTAAAACTTGAATAAATTTTACCAAGAAAATTACAGTGCGCGAGGTTAAGTTGAAACTGAAAGATACATACATAACTAACAAATCCAAAACGACTTTCTCGGGATTCATATTTGATAACAAATTAAGCTGTGAACCGCACATCGAATATACGAAACGAAAGTGCACACAAAAGCTCTTAACCTGCTAAAAATCCTGCACGGTAAGTCGTGGGGATCTGACAGAGACATGCTGTTACGATTGTAGGGAACACATGTTAGATGAATAATGGACTATGGTGCGATTGTATACGCTACAGCGGCAGAAAGTACACTTAAGAAGCTGAATACAACCCAAAATAATGCACTCGGCATAAGCAGCGGAGCATTTTATACAAGTGGAGTTATCAATGTGCATGCGGAAATAAACACGATATCACTAAAACATCGACGAATATTATTAGCACTGAAGTATTATGCGAAGCTCAGCGGTAACAAAAGTCATATTAACTACTATAAAACGTTTCATCCTAATTTACATAGCGATGGAAATAAACCATTCGGAGTCAGACGTACTGACTACTTCAGATACCTACATTTAAATCGAATTACCATCAGCCCACTCGAACCCACTAATCCGTCTTGGCATAATAGTATAGAGACTGTATCAACATATTTTAAAGACTTATTAAATTAAAAAAAAAAAAAGTTAATATTAGCCATCAAGAACAGCGCTCAAAATATATGGGAAACAAAATTGGACAACAAGTTACGATAAATTAAAGTTATACTAGAACATCGGAAAAAACAGACGAGAAGAGATTGTTCTAAGCAGAATCCGCATCGGCCACACTAAACCAACTCGCGGGCACTTACGCAAAATGAACTTCCACCACCGGTATGTTTTGTGGGAATCAAAATTTTTCCTTTGAACATATAATCTCCGTATGTCCAAAACTGAACAAGTAACGTGAAGAAGCCTTTTCAATCGAACAAACAAGATCCTCCACAGAAGACGAACTTGGTAACGACGAAGCTGGACTACAAATTACTTTCCGATTTATTATCCAAGAAGTTGTTAATCATTCTAGAAATGTTTTTATTTCTATTTTAATTCACCGAACTACGCGTAAACTTATAGAAGACATAATTTTCCGTTTAATTTCTTTAGAATTATCTATAAATATTTTTAATGTACATACGGTAGAATTATTTATAGAAGATATAACCTTTCATTCGATTATTAAGTTATCTATAATTATCTAAATTGTATTCTATCGTAGACGCAACTTTAAATAAATATATAATTTGAATTTAAAAAATCGACACACAAACAAAAAGTAAACTAAACTCATAAATAAACAATTTGTTACCAATTTTTCGTGTAAATAACACTATACGTAATTACGATTAAAACTTTCGAAATTGGTCCAAGTGGACAAAGTTCGTATTATCGTGGCGGAATATCCAACGAATGATTTGAGAATTTTAAATTAACTAATGCGACTAATTCGTTATGCGCCTAATTTGCTAGCATTTCATCTTAACGTACGAATTCCACGTAACAGAGGCCTATCTATAATCACAAAATAATTTGCAGAATTAATCTGCAGACTTATATTCTTCGAATATTTTAATTTGTCTGAATTTATATCGAAGTATACCGATTTACTTTCTAATCCGATTTATATACATTATTCGAAAGGATTTTACGGATTGTTTACAGATGATCTTAACATCCAAATATGTATAGGGTGGTGCAGAGAAGACGGATAGTTTGTTGTTTTTTTTAATAATTTAAAAACTGCTCGACCAAAATTTTTGAATGAAGTTTTATTTAAAAATAGGAAAACAAGAGATTAGCAAACAATCATTTGTAGAACACGATACTGTTCAAATAACGACCGTAATTTGCAACAATACGTTCATTCAATCTTTTTGGAAAATTTTCAAAGACTTTTTCGAGCATAGGTCGCTGAATTTTTGAAATTTCTTCAGAAATACGACTTTTCACGTCTTCCACATCTCGGGGACGTGTTTCGTAAATGCATGGTATCCCCATAACAAAAAAAAATCGCGTAACTTTGAATTCTTTTCGAAATTCCCTTTGCACTGTCGCGATCGATTCGCGCCAAAAATAACGTTCCACACAAAACCCGTGCTCCTTCCCATTATCAGATGTCATGGTAACTGAAACTAGACAAAAAACGCATCTCTGGTGTGTACACTAAACGTGGAGCACGCGGTTTTGCGTTGTAGCGGTGTTAACAACTGTGCGATTGAAAAAAAAAAACAAAAAACTGTCCATCTTCTCTGGGTCATCTTATATATCTGGATTATATAGTAGGTACAATAGAGGTTTAAGATCTTGGTGTAAAACTAACGATTGTAATATTATCAAAAAACCGACGTCGAATTTTGTATATTACGTCGAACCGGAAGATTAGTCAAGTAGAATTTCAACAATCTACATAGATTGTAAAGACAAAGGAGTTCGAAGGGAATAGACATAACAGAAGTAAGGCAGAAAGATGACATCATTATATATATATATATATATATATATATATATATATATACACATAATATATATACGTATTAATGCAAAACTTGAAATATTTACATAGTATATATATGTATGATATATAAAATGTATACAATTATGTGTGTGTGTGTGTGTTAATCGATAAATTTTATCATGAACGGTACACGAATTAACATACACTTAAATATTATAATGTTGAGTCATAAATACAAACACACACACATATATATAGAAGCATTTATTTATCAATACATAAAACGGCATATATAAAGCCTAAGCAATTAAATTACAAATTTGATTATGAAATAATCATTAAATTATAACGAAAGAAAAGTTACCAACATGTACGTTTGTTATTTATGTGAACGTGACGAATTGGTACTATCATTTGTTTGTCGATCGTTTTAGCCGAATTAAAAAGCAAAGCTTTTCATAAAAATGGAATGCTTTTGCAGCTAACACAGCAAATGAAAAATATGATTATTCATACCATTACTTATGCTGATACATGTGTTCGCACACATATACATAATTTTGACATGTACTTTATATGTAGGAAAATACAAATGCATATATAAATACGTATACTCTGAGGCTTGCGAAAGAATATGAAGCAGCAGGAATAAGAGATAAACAGAGAGTGGGTTATATAATTATATATATATATATATATATATATGTGTGTGTGTGTGTGTGTGTAATACATCGTATCAGGCATAATAGTATGTTTATACTGTGAAAGTGAAATTCGCTTGTCAACTGATTTCAAAGGAAGAAAAATTATTGTGTACATCCGCAGCCAGTAAAGATACAGATTAAGTAAGGCTTAACAGTCGCGGTAAACTGTCTACCACACGAAAATGACGATTGAACTCTGCTGCGTAAAGCCAAAAGTAAAGGCTGAAATAGCAGCTGTGTTGAATATAAAACTCTTTTGAAACTATTGTGCTATATAACGAACAAAACAGTTTCGTATACACATACGCGCGTAATACGTAAATACTTACAGAATATTATATGTGTGCGTACGTGTACATTTATTTATTTATAACATGCAAAAAGCCAAACAAAAAAACATGTAGATGTTCAATAATATACGTCGGAATATGGTACATATATTACTACGTCTGCTTTTATATACTTTCCTAGATTGTAGTTTAATCATTTCTGTTACCATTTACTATTATTTATTGTGTCGAGTTACCACGTGTAATTTTAATCATCAACAACAAACTTACCATTTTGTATAAATAAATATTATATATATATATATATATATATATATATATATATAATATATATGTGTGCGAACAAATGTTAGTTGCATACTGAAGAAAGCGCATACGTATACAATAATCCTAGAATTCTTTTTACCGTTATCATTGTAAATTACGACAACTTTTTTTTCTGAACTATTATTATTATTATTATTGTTACTCCGTACGTATATTTTGAAATAATAATTATCGTCATTGGCTATATAAAAAGTATATTAAATAAAATCACTTAACTGTCCGAACAATCATTCATCTTTTAACGAACGTTTCGAAATACCTACAAACTAGTATACCCCAAAACACACACACACACCTAAGTATATACATATTCACATAGGTATACGTATATACGCCTATAAGTGAAACATTAAAATTAAGATCAGGGTTTGTTACATAAAAGTTCTAAGCAAACTCAATACTTGCCACAGTTGACAGCTTTCATCTCGAAAATCATTAGTCATGTACGCAGTATAGGATTCGGTTAAATCCCCGACTTCGGACACGATATTTTCCGGACGTTTTCAGTAACCGTATCACCGAAAATCGTAGTCATATTCGGTGAATGGTTAGTTTAACAATATCGTATTATCTCTAATAACCATGTCGGTAGTTCTATAAATGCTTTCAACCGGAAACTTTTATCACTGAACGATATGTATTATACACACACACACACATATATACGTACACATGTATGTATACGCTTTTTCTCCATGTATATATATATATATATATATATATATATATATATATATATATAAAACTAGGCGATTCAGTTATCCATCTAATTGGTCGGTAAACGATTACCAACTTGATAGAAAAAAATAAAAAAAACCGTGGAATGATAAACCACTTCGTCTATCGCCTTTGAGGCGTCGTTCAGAGATGCTCCTATTTTAATCTCAGGTTGACCAGTATAGATTAGGCGACATGCAGTAATAAAACTTACAGTTGATAGGACTTATTAGCGAGAGCGAAAATTTAAATTTAGAGATTTACCGATGTAATCCTTTATTCGTTCAACTCTTTACGCTTAATAGTTTAAATGAGAACGTTCTCAACAGGACCGATTTCGTGCGTTTCAATATGTAATACTTTAATCTACGATAGTTTAAGACGAATGTATTATTTCGTTTATCGTTGTAATAATAGTAGTAACTATTATTGTTAACAATATTATTATTAACAATATTATTATTATTATTATTATTATTATTATTATTAGAGTAGTAGTAGTAGTAGTAGTAGTAGTAGTAGTGGTGATGGAAAAATATGTGGCGATTAGTCTTATAAAATACATAGAAGAAAACAAAATAATTGACAAAGAACAATACGGATTTCAAAAAGGTAAATCGACGTCTATGGCGCTAGGGGAATTTGCAGAGGAAGTAAGAATAAATTTTGAAAAAGGGATATAGTAACATATATAGATTTTACAAAAGCATTTTTGATACAGTAGACCATAAAAAATTAATAGACAAATTGGAAGAAATAGGGATTATAGGAATAAAAGGTGAATATGTAGATATGAAAGTAGGTATTCCACAGGGAAGTAATTTAGCACCAAATTGGAATGACAGAAACCAGTACCTGCTCTCAACCGGACGATACCGATATGATTCTGGACTCGAATCATTTGTTTTTTAACTGTTCCTCGTGTACTCGGCAGAACAATTGCGTTTATTTTCTAGGCTTATATCTTTAGGCCATCCGCATCCTTATATCTTAAGTTCATTACTTTCCTCGGATGATGCTTATGTATATTATTCTATATTTAAATTTATTTTAGAGTGTAAAGTTACTTTATAATATTAATTTTTTTTTTCATGAACAGATTGGTCTATTTCAAAGTAAAATTTATAATAATAATACTTTTAAACAGTTCTCCAGATTTTCGAATTAAGATTAATTAGTGTCGTTTCACTGAACTTTATAACCTCAGAGAAATACGCTAACATATGCGCAGTATATGAGTAGCTCTAACTTCGTTTATTATTATATTTTAAAAAAAAACTCGAATTAGTGAATAAAAAATATCGCACAGTGTCTACTAATTAGCACAAAATTCTAAAGAGATGTAAACGTAATTTATTTTGGAGTGATAAACGGAAAATATTTTATGCATTATATATATATATATATATATATATATATATATATATATATATATATATATATCATATCATATCATCATCATTATTATTCGTCGCTGAACGACGTGACTAGCCAGTTTGTTTGTTTTTACGCACAAAATGGGCTAGCATTGAAGTCATTAGTTGTATACAAAACTGTGATGCTATACGATACGTTTCGGTGTGCCACTAGTTACGTAATGATGAAGAACGTTATAAAGTCTTTATGTCGATATTTGATTTTGAACCGTCGATCGCCGAGTTAACAATCGAGCACTCTAGAAACTATGTAACCGCGACACATACATATAAACACACACAAACACACACATATATATAAAAGTGTGTACCGTACTTCTAATGTATAACGTTATTATGAATAACTTGAATTCTTTCGTTTTATATAGAAATTACTTCGTACCTATATAAATTTTAACGAAAGAATTCATTACCAAAAACTGTAATAGGGGAAAAAATTGAAAATAATTTCTGGACGATCGCCTAAAATTGAATTATAATAGTTTTCGATATTATTTTATTTGGAAAAAAAAAAAGGTTCGTTTTAAATTTGCCGGCTTAATTATCCGCGTAAAAAAATCCCCATTTATATATAATGTATATATATATATGTGTATGTATATCTATGTTACGTGTCGCATGCATGTAAAAGACGACGAAAGGTAATCGTTTTTTAAATTACGTTCGATACCGGAGCGACTTTTTCTGTTATATTACTTTTTTAGTTAAGCTAAGAAAAATTTATAATAAAAAAAAAAAAAAAAAGATTTACAAAAAATAATTATAAACAAAATAATTGGTTAAACTGGAAAACGTAAATCACTTTCCGTTTATATCGAACGAATGCAAAAGGTTCGGATCCGATCGATCGGTATTTTAATTATAATTACCCACACTATACCGGTTTGTTACGTTAGACAACCTAACCTACATTTTATAACACCATTTTTTTTACCTGTTAAATTCAAGGTTATATATAATATATATATATATATATATATATGTATTATATATATGTATATACATAGATAGATATATACGCATGTTTTTCATTTCAACTTTTATAATGATCAATCTGCCCGGATCAATAATTTCGGAATTAGCATTTGTTTATCTGTTTTTGTTCGTTACGCATTGTAATTCGAGATTTATATTAATTTTTTTAATGACATTATATTTTTATCATCGATCGAAATTTAGCAGAAATCGTTTTGATACAATTTAAAAAAATAAATAGAAAGAGAAGCCAGGAAATACGGCCATGTTGATTTTTATTTTTATAAATTGATTTTTCTGTTCGGAGAAAACATTTTAAGCTAATCATCATTTACGTATATTCATCCAAGTCCGAGTTTTAATAAATAAATATTTTTTTTTTAGGGGGGGGGGCTAATTTAATTAAACTATCGTAACGGCACTGTTACGGTGATTTGGAAATCTTCTGTTAACCGTCTTGTGCTCTTGTTTGCTTTGATCGACGCTATTACCGCAAACTCGTTGTTACGATATATACTAGTAAACATCGTCTCGATAATCGAATTCAGAGATCGTGATGAAATTATGTAGTATACAAAAAAAACCCCAGGTTTCTGCATTGATTGTCGTAGAAGCTTATTCCGAAATACGTTGGATTATAGCGATATTGGTATTTTGGCGCATCCTCACAGATGGTCGATGTATCACAGTAACGGTTTTAGTGCTTCGTTTTATGACGATAATTAACACAGGTTCTATGACACTTCTTTTTGGATTCCATTCTAGTTTTCGGCATAATGTTTTGTTTAATGACGACTCTAAGCTGTAACACGCTATCGAAAATACCAGTGATGCCATTAATCGTTTTTTCATTGTTATATAAAAATAAAAAACAAAATTATATATATATATATACATAATTCAAGCTCACAAACGAGTATATCACTATCGAGCTATTTTCGATATTACTCTGAACGTTTACACTTATTTGAAAATACGTTGTAAAATAATTTCTGTCCTCCCGACAATGTTGACCACCGATGTTCGGGCTTTCTTAACCGTTGATTTACAATGTCGTCTGTAAAATAATCCATCCATCCATTCCTGTTTTTGATCATCGTTTCCACGTTGCTCGTCCTTTTATAAATTTACTCCAGCTTTCTTAATTATTCCAGTGATCACATCTTTATATAGTAATTTATGTATTTCGCCGTTACTTAGTACTACGTAAAACATACGTTTCGCAATACGTTCGTCGCCCATTCTTACTAAGTGACCAATCCACCTTAGCCTAGATTTCGCTAAATGCCGCTCAATCGAATAAGAGTTAGTTACTTTTAACACCTTCTCGTTGGATACGAGATCTTTCCAGTTTATACGAAGGATTTGCCTCAGTGATCTTACATTAAAGACTTTTAACTTTTTGTTTCATTTTTATGGGTCAGGTCTCTCCACCGCATAACATTGTCGGCAAAATCTTTTCAGTGCGCCCGTTGTTAAGTTATTGTTCTTGAAAATTCGTCTAGAGATTCTGCTATATGCCATTATTATATATATATATATATATATATATATATGTATATATATATCAAATATATACATCTAGATAATGTAATATTAATGCATATGTGTTAAAAATTAAGAAAGATCGTTGAAGCTTTGTTGTAGCGCTTTAAATTATTTACACCGTTATTAACAATTTATAGATTTATTATTCTAATATGAGTTCCGTTAAAATCTGGCATTATAACGAGCATTATGTCGTGAATATAATCTAATACCTAACAGTTTTACTTCACTAAAAATTCGCAATCTAATGAAGGTGTACTTGCCTTCAATTATATTTACACAACATAAAATATACACGCATACACTCCTATAATAATAACGCGCGCATGCTTGTAAATACATTCGTTGAAGTGTTGTGTTCTTTAACGTATCATATGTATATGTGAAAGAGAAAAAAATATGACATAATTGAAAAAAAACGTGGAAAAACATTACACGGTATTTTTTTGTAAAATAATATCAATTTGAAATACTGCTTGTTAGATATTTCCAAGGCGAGATAAAGTTGTATAGGTGCCACGTAAAAATAATATCCATTAGTCTTATCAGTTGCTAGTTACATCGTTCAGGTTTTCTGACTTTTATCAACATTTAACACATATATATATATAATATATATATATATAGATATACATTTTTTTGTAGTGCGAATTAACTCTTTAAATGTAACAGTAATTATTTCGAAGTGGTTATCGAAGCGTGTAAGAATAGTAGTAGTAGTAATCGTAGCAGGCCTATCGCTATAAATACCGTGTTAGCAAAGATTATGGAAAAGTATGTAGCGTAAAGATTAATGAAATATCTAGAAGAAAACAATATAATAGACAAAGAACAGTATGGGTTTCAAAAAGGAAAGTCAACATCTATGGCATTAGGTAACTTTGCGGAGGATGTAAAAATAAACTTTGAAATTGGAAATAAGGTTAACATTTATAGACTTCAAGAAAGCTTTTGATACAGTTGATCATAACATATTATTAAATAAATTACAAGAAATAGGTATAACTGGCAGGGAACTAAGCTGGTTTAGAAACTATCTACAAGATAGGAAAACAATAGTATAGATAAAGTTCGAAGAGATCAAAATAATAAAATAATAGGAATACCACAAATTTAGCTCCACTATTGTATATAATATACACAAATAGTCTAAAATACATTATGAATTATAGTGTAAAGTATACGCTTTTGCAGATGATCTACCACTAATGGTAGTACACAGAGATACACAAACAGCGGAAAAATTCATGCAAAGGGATTTGATAGAAATTAGTAAATGGGCTCGTGACAAATAGGTTAATAGTTAATACAGCTAAAACAAAGAGTATGTTACTAAAACCAAGGATAATGATATATATAAACCCAAAATTATAATGCATTCTAATGAATGTGCACATTACATGATAGATGCTAACGAGTGTTCATATAAAAATTGCAAAAGAATAGAACTAGTGAACATAAATGTATAACAATAGCCAACCACCTGAGATGGAATCTACATATACAAAAAGTTGAAAAAAAATTGCAAGCAGTAATACCAGCACTATATACATTAAGGAATTATGTTAGTCGTGATACATTTAGAACTGTATATTTTGCATTGGTTGAATCCAGATTAAGGTATGGAATTCAAGCTTGGGGACTAGCATCAAAAGTGTATACAGATAAAATAAACAGATTACAAAGAAGATGTTTAAATTTAATAAATAAAGACAGACACGAGGGTAAATCATTACGAGATTTATTAAAAGAACATAATGTATTGTTACGGGGCTCTATTTGTTTATTAAGATATGGGGAACATTTAACCAATAAGAATTCTATACAGATTACAGTTAAAAAATATGAATGGGGAAAAAAACTAAAATATAATTTACCATTAACGAGATCGAAATTCGGTGAGCAAACGGATACATTAGTTATTGCAAAAATTTTAAACCGATCACCGGATTATATAGTTGCAGAAAAAAGAAGGGGAAAACTAAAACAAGAATTGAAAACATGGTTGCAAGATGAAATGTAAATAGCATTACATTGAAATTTAAGGTATCAATAAAGTATGGCGGCGAGCCATTAAATAGGCAAACAATGTGACCTACTACTGTGTAATTGAAGATATCAGATAAGTAAATACAAGATAGGAAATGTGGGAGTGAAAATGAGAGAGCAAATGTATGTGAAAGTGGGGTGAATGAAATTAATATATATGTGGGCGTGTGGGTGTGAGAGTGAATGATAACAAATTGGTATATATATAGAAATGTATTATGTACAGATTGTATATTATTTAAAATTCTGTGGAAATATTCGTCGACAAGCAAATTGCTTGACGAAACTATGTATTTAGAAAATAAGGAATATTGTAAATGTTCATGTTTATAATTTCAAATATATATTTTAAAAAAAGTAGTAGTAGTAGTAGTAGTAGTAGTAGCGATAAATCTAAAGTCCAATTTGTCTTGTTTTGCGTTGAAAAACATCCTGTAAAAATCCAATAAAACGGTGTTCAATCGCCGGTGGGCGAAAAATTGAATAATACAGGTAAGAATATAATGTGACGCACGATTGACTTAGAACAACCGTTATCGAACTAATTTTACTTGTGAAGTAGAGAGTAGTAAGAAAATTTATCATTTTGTTTTGTTATATATATACATATATATTTGATTAATGGAGAATATGTCAATCTTAGATTTTCAGATGATGTAGTGATACTAAGCACCGGTGCTGAAGAACTAAAAGGGATGATAACAGAATTAAATATATATATATACAAATACACTATCATGAATAGCTTTTGAAAAACTAAGCAGCGTATTCAGAAACAAATAAATACTGATATGTTTGAAAAGAAAATTGTATAATCAATGTGTTTTATCGATTCTTATATATATATATTATACATTAATTTTTTTTCTGGAATAGGTCAACTTAAGACTACGGTATTCCAACTGTTTAATTTATTTTTGTTTTGATTTCTTCTTTTACCAGAATTGTCACTTCTTCAGTCCACTTTTTACCTGTGTGAAATTTTGGTTTGTCTTTAAATTTGCCATATTTCGCTAGTTATTTCCTGAATACATGACGGTCTTCCGTGTCACTCGGTTCAATGTTAACTTCGTTTAAATCGCTTTCTACCTCCTGGAACCATTTCCATTTGTTCTTTAAATTCTGCAAGTACCTGAATATTCGGTTAATTAACCGTGATGGGTTCGACCGCTTTATGTGGCCGTAAAACCTAATTCGTCTTCTTCTCATCGCGTCGAGTAGCCTTCCCGCACACGTTTATATTTCTTCATTACATATTGGCCTCGTTTACTTTAGTTGGTCCTAAGATTCTTCCTAACACTTTACTCTCTTTTTTATATAATTATTCGATCATGCTCTCTGTATTTAATGTCAAGCTTTCTGCCGCGTATAGTAACTTCGGGTTGTAATTTCGAATTTTTTGCTATAAACGTTCTTTGTCAATTGTTAAGCTGCTTCTAATTTGTTAATTCTAGAACATATTGCGGGTTTTTTCTTGTATACTGGGTTCAATCCGTTCACCCAGATATTTAAACTTAGCTACTCTGCTATACTTTTTGTTTCAAAATGAATTTTGTTTTATCCGCAGAGATTTCGAGACCAGCCTTTGCCGTCTCTTTCGCCAGTATTTGAACTTGTTTTATCGCGTCCTCTATTGTGTCTGTAAGAATCGCTATGTCGTCATCAAAATCTAGACAATCAATTGTTAAATATATATATACATTACACACAACAACTGGCCAATCGATAGACCATCAAGCAGTTAGTCTGTGGAAAGTGACATACGCATAGAAGCAACTCAATAGTTATTTTTTTTTTTAAATCCAGTAAATATAAGATCAACTTATTTAATACTATCTAATCTCTGTAACTTCTCCGACCGAACAGTGCTTAAAGTCACGATGCATCGACTTATTTGAAACATACCTGTAGGTGCTGATGTTATTTGTCTCGGAGCTCGATTTTGAAATCTCCCTATAATATCTGCGTTGCTCGTTGAATACCACGTCGTTTTTAGAAAATTGCATTATGTAGCGATAGTATATTTTGAAACATAAATTTTGATCTTTCGCTAATTAACCAATTTTAACTGGAACTTCAAATACTTTTGGTAACCAGTAAGTGGTTCCTTAGTGTTAGTCGCTTATCTGAATACGTACGCAGATATTTAAATAGCTGGTTCGGGACAAGAATTTCACCATTAAAGGTTAACACGGGGCAAAACACATAAATCTGCTTGAGACGAACAGAGTTCTATTCCTCTTTATTTTACAAAATACCAACGAGATCACTGGAACATCGCGATAAATTGAAGTCTATGATAAAAAAATATTGCTGTTTCAACTTTTACAAGTTCCGATATCTGACGATAGATTCTTATATATTTAATCATAAATAATTTCACGGTTTTATCCGATAGATCGAATTCCTTAAGTCTATATATTATCACTTAAATTCTTCGAAAATAAATTATTTGTTTACATATTAAATTATATTTTTCAGTAAAATTACGTATTACTAGTAAAAAATGTATTTACCGTGTTGTTTACTTCGATTTCTAGTTATCTTATTCGTATATTACGGATCGATTAAATAAAAAACTAGTAGCAAATTTACTACTTCTGGTATTATATATATATATATATATATATATATATATATATATATATATATATATATATATATATATATATATATGTATGTATATATAATGAAATAACTATATCGCGGTTCACTGTTCATAATCTCGCCCAATTAAACGGAAATTTATCTTTTATCCTGTTAAGAATCTGCATTTGTACGTACTAGTCTTAACTTCGCTATTGTCAGTATTACTAATACTACTATTTCCATCTATTCCTGTCCTTATAGCTACTCTAACACTATTGTTGCAACTGTTACTACCACTACTAATATCAATATTCATTTTGGGTTTAGACCGATTCCAAGACTCGATCGTTCTAAAAGCATAATCGTGTTCATTTAAATCGTCTACTCCTTTCTTTTTATTTATGGCCGTTGTTTTATACGTTCGACGTTTAAACGTTTATTTAGTTATTAACGTTGGTTTTATAATAATAATAATATACAAAAATAAACGTGACATAGGTAGCATCAACAACCAATTTAACGGAAACTATTCTTATAGGTAAATTGGACGAAACGCCTACTGGAACATTGTCAATCGTTTTATTGAGATGTGTAACGTGCATAACAAGAAAGTTCTAATATAAGACATGTCTCACTACTTTAGTTAATTCGCACAACACAGGTAGGGATGTGTGTATTGATCAAAACAGCGATGTATTGCCACGAACTTTAAATAATATAACGAATTATAAACAAACTTGGACAGTTGTAACATCGATAAATGTATACGAGGAAACTAGTAAAGCTAAATCAACCACAAAAAGGATGTCTGAAGATAACATGCAATGTAAGAAAATATGAAAATACAGAAAACGGATATATTACTTCAGAAAATGTTTTTTTTTTTTTTAAATGAATATTCAAAATAATAATATTAACTAATAAAAGTATATAAATCGTATATATTAAGCAGATTAGATTACGGTAGCATACTATACGATAGCGCCCCTCATACCACATTAAAAACCCTTAACACAGTTCAAAATACAGTCCTTAAAGTAGCCCCCTGAAAGCCTTTCATACGAGCTCTAGTACAGCTTTGCATGTGGAAGCAAACATACTACCTCTTAAGCACAGAAGGCAAATATCGATGCTCAAATATCACACCAGATTACTTCCCCCGTCCACTTAACCCGGTCTATAACATTGTAACAGTAAATCGACCTCACGATCTGTTCAAACATAAACCAAAAGCATCCAAACCCCTAGCAGAACGTAGAAATAATTTATTGGAAACACTTCAATATTCATTACCAAAACTTAAAACAATCTTCCTAAACTGCCACCTTGGACAAAAGTTACCATAAACACCGAATTAATTAAGTACAAAAAAAAAATTAACCTCTCCAGAACTTTTAAAATATAAATTCTACGATATTCTCAAAGAAAAATATCCCGAAGATGTACAAATATACACCGATGCATCAAAATTTACAAATATAAAACTACTACTTACTCGGTAAACAACGAACCTTATATTTTTTATCTTCATACAGAAACTTCCGTTTACACAGCCGAAATTATAGCAATATACAAAGTCTTAACATTACAAAACATTCACATCCAAATAAACATCTAACATGTACCGATTCATTTAGCGTGTTACAACATATGCAACACCTAAAATATATTATCCATAAACTAACTTCAGCAAACAACCAGCTGGCGTTTATATGGACTCCGGCACACTCGGGAATTGCAGGAAACGAAGCCATATAGATATTGTAGCTAAAAAGAAAAAATCTAAATACAGTTAAATCTATACACACGTTCGACTTGCACACATTCATATCACAAAAAATCACAAAACTATATCGACAACATTGGGAAACTTACTGACTCACACACACCTTTATCAGATTAAACCAAAATTAGGACATCATATAACATCGGCACAAAAAATTAGACGAGAAGAAGTAGCATTAGCCAGATTGCGTATAGGACAAGCAAGGCTCACATCACAGCACTTGCTGAATATTGATCCTCCACCAAACTGCTCCACATGTAATACTCAATTAACAATAAAACACGCGCTATTAGAATGCAGACAATATGATAATACAAGAAATATTTACAAACTTACAAATAAAACAATACAAACAATATTACAGGATAATCCCTAAATAATTGAAAAACTCCTAAAATTCCTCAAAGTTACATGCCTAATTCATAACATATAAAGTATACACAGACGCAAATGATCTCAGTAATCGAGCGTCTTTAAATAAAATAAATAAATAAAAAACAGTCGGAGAGGGAAGAGGAAAAATCGTTATAACACTAAGAAGACGAAATTATACAAGGAAAAACGATGAACAAATAAATTATTTTATACAAGCGAAGAATGATTAGGTTATATCAGTAATATGCAACAAAATATCGCAAGAAATCATTGAAGGGAAATTACTAGGGAAAATAAAAAATTGGTATTTAATTTTTTTTTTACTGAATCGGCTTTTAATAGAAATTCGAAAAAAATAATATTGTTTCTCGGCTGCTGAGTACGGATGCCCTGTATGGGGAAGATCGGTACATACTAAAAAGGTTGATACCTCACTCAATGAAATGTATGGAATAGTCACTGGGTGCATAAAACCTGCTAAGGTGGACAAATTATATCTTGCCTGTGGTGTAGCTCCCCCAGGTACTCGCCGATCCGTCGCTACTGATGCTGGAAGAACTAGACTAGAGACAGATTATAGACACCAAATGTTTGCTCAGAAGGCGGTTACAACACGTCTTAAATCCAGAAGAAGCTTTCTACAGTGCTCAAGACGATTAGATGGACCACCGCTAAAAGTTCGCGCACAGAGATGGACTGAAAAAGCGGGGAACCGAAGTAGATTGAAAGAACAACTGAACCCGGTGCGCCCCTTAAATTGGCCATAGATGGAAAACCTTAAACCGACTTCTCTCTGGTTGCGCCAGAACTTCAGTGAATTTATTCAAATGGTGCTTAGCTGAAAATTATAGATGCAAGTGTGTAGAACGGCAGAGTCATGGACTCTTGTTCCGGTGTAACTTGGTGCCTTCAGGCATTACCGAAAAAGACCATTGGAGCACATAGCTAAATGACGAAGCCATTAAAATGGTCGATACATGGACTAATATTTTATAAACTTGACTATCAATAACTATTTTACTCATTATATTATATTTAATTTTAATTTTATATATTGGTCCTCATGCGTCTCGGACACGATAATAATAATAATAATAATAATAATAATGTTTCAGTGAATCGTATATGTACACACACCCGCGCAACATTTTAAAATAATAATAATAGTAATAATCACGTACCTCATCAGCAATTAAAGCGTGGGCGTGTGTATACGTTTGACGATAGATAGAATATGTAAATGTTAGAATATGTACATGTATAAATATATTTACATATGAAAACGTCTATAGCTGCAAATTTACACATACATCTAGCATGTCATATTTAATTTAAAATCGATTTATTTTAAAATTGGGTTATTACGTTATTAAGAAAATTGGTTATAAAATTTATATATATGACGTAAATATTTCGTATTTTGTTTAAATCGATGAATTTTACACATCGTGATTTCATTAAGTATGTCCGTAAATATTTAAGCATCGTTATAAAGTTTTACTGAATTATGACTGATAATTGTAAATTATAATTTAAAGTTTTAGGATTTTTATATTTAAAATAGGTTTTTGTGATTAAAACACAATTTCAGTATCTAGCGATTAGGAACGTGTAGAATGCGGTTTACTTATTAGCAGGCTGTCGAAATTAAAATAACAAGCAGGTCCGTAGATATCCGTCAGGTGAGCATTACGATTCTCGTATCAGCTAAAATCGGGATTTGAAACAAAACACCAAGCTAGACAATAGTACGTGATTAGTGGGACGAATAAATGTTTTATACGGAATTCATTTACAGAAATGATCTTCTATTAAATAATGGTTATACGCCAGGCAAGGTACGCTTTTGTTAGCATTCGATGTAACGCGATTAATACGTTTAGAAAAATTTAGTCTATTATCCAAGATTATTCTCCCAAGGAAAAGCACCTTCAATACGTGAATTTACGTCAGGTATAGCACACTATTATCATATTGTTCGTTGCGTACATATGTTTTTATGATTTGTTTAAATATACCTGTATACGTACATATGTATATTAAGAAATACTGTTGTATATGGAATTAACTGACTGTCATATCAACGGTAACATACATTATATATATATATATCGCCCAGTGGCAGCATCGTAAAATATGAAGTTCGTCTGAGATGCGATTATCACTAGTTGAATCCTTTGATATATATATATATATATATATGGATGACGGAGAAATGTAAGTCGAATAATTCGAAAGCATCATTAATAAATGTTTGTGAGAATTTGTTATTTGTAACAATAATATAACGTCCTGTTTCACCTATACAGGTTTTACCGTAGCATCAGCGTGTCATTATTAACACGTTCATATATTTACGTTACCTTTGGATTCTATATAGAGTCCGAATAGGCTGGCCTCTAATGAACGGTATTCATAAGACGAAGATGCGGTCGAATTTTTAGGAATTACGATGCAGATGATGTGTTTATAATAGCGGCTGTCACGTCACGACTATTACGTATTTAATAATTATATCTTACAAGCTTGGTCGATAATAATGATCGAACAGATTGCAAATATATATATATATATATATATATATATATATATATATATATATATATATATATATAATATTTAAACTTGATCGTTTTTTCTCGATGATGATATTATAAATTAACATTCGTATTAATATTTATATTAATGTGTAGATAAATAATGCTCTAATGCTAACTTACATACGGTGTCAAATATTTGCACGTCCGAAATACGCATTCGCAATTGCTACTAACCAAATTTATTCGTCATGTAAATATACATATGGCTCATCATGTAGCTAGTCCTTCGTATATTGTTCATTTAGAATGCGTCATCATATGTGAAATTTATCAGGCGTCCACATACCACAGAACGAGTGACGACTATTCTAACTGGACCAGGTGAATTTTTTAAATTTCAGAATTTTATACACACTGATTTCAAATCACTAGTATTTTTATATCAGATCGAAAATTTATTCCGGTCAATAGTATAATACATAATTTCCATTTTCGTTTTAATTTCGTAAATTTAACGCACAAGCAATGGCTAGTAAGGAAGACGTTGTATGTATACACACACGTGATGTATATATAGCAGTAAGTATGGTACAGTTCTAGGACTTAAGCCACGATGATTATTTTTCAGTATCCTCGGCTCTCTGTGGTTGGTCCTATTTAATTCTGCAATAACGTCGCAACAAACGAATTACGTGGTCTTCTCACGTCCTCGTCTACAATTTGCCTTGCAGCATAATTTGGAAGTCAGTTACGTCGCAATACAATTCCGATTCGATTTAAATGTTTTTTTGACCTCTTTTCGGAAATTCTGTTTAGTACTTGTCGGTTTTTTTATATTGTTCATTCAACTTGTTTTTACAATGTATATAATATACATAACTGATAAAAGCGCAGGTAAAAGATTTTGGGCACAATTACACCATCTTCAAATTATAAGTAATTTAATTAACAAAAGTGAAATATTAATAATAAATAAAAAATTGGCTTACCAAAACTACGATGATTTTTTAACTCTGAACGAACAGTACATCTAGTTTCAAACTAAGATGCTTGTCAACTGCTGCAATCACAATAATCATTTAAATTTTTGTATATATATATATATATATATATATATATATATATATATATATATATATGTATTTATAAATATCCTTGCGGGGTAGCGTAAGTTTTAATCCAATTGGGGGGGATTTTTCACGGTAAAAAAAATATATGCAACTCACCTATCCGTTTAAAAATTAACAGCATCTTGCTGAGAAAGTAAAGAAACCGGTGCAAGTTAACGCAAACCACTCCATATCGGGTGCCATGGAACGTCGCATAGTCCTATTTATTCTTCGCGTTGAATAAAATTCGTTAGTCGATATGACTTGCCAACTTTCTAAATTGAACGTTTTTGTTTTTTTTTTACTTTTCTGTATTATCGCGCTTGTCATAGTGCTTGCAAGTATTCTGTAATTCCTGAACAGTTTGTCACATACTGTTACAACCGGAATTTTCACAATGATCCGAGGACATTTCTTGTTTTTTTTTTATTTTTCCGAATTTGAATTTAATCTTCAAAAGAGATCAATTTTTATAATACACATACATATATATATAAATGGGCTTAATAAAATGAAACGGAGTTGAAAGTATAAAATGGAATCCATTGATAAAATTAATAAAAATACGGTTCACAAACCATGTAACCGTTATATTCGTTCAAGAGTAACAAATTTCGCTACATACTTCTAGACGTTGGCGATAGTCGTTATTTCCGGGTTGCAATTCTTCATTAGGAAAACGTTCTCATCGTTACTGAAATTAAGTGAAGATGAGAAAAAATAAATAAAAACTGTCGGGTTGCAGATAGTTTTAATTACGTCGAAATAAGTACGCTCGTTTACACGCATCCAAGCATAAGACGATCACGGTTAAGCCTGTAAAGCGTAGAAGTACCAACATAAATACGGCAACTTGTTAATCAGACGGATATAGTAACAAGGTAACCGGCAAAACTCGGGCGTCTAATTATGTCTTCAACAGCTTAAATTTGGTCTAAAGCTAGACTCGACGAATTTAGCCGTTTATATTAAAGATTACCTTTTCTACCTCGGAGTCGACAGACAAACAGGATAATTGTTGTTCAGTGTTCGCTGTATACTAGTAATAATAGTAGGCGACACTAGTAAAACACTAGCAGTGATGATGGTAATTCTCCGGAATACTAGAAAATTAACAACACTACCAACAACAATAACAACAACCGATTTATACGAGTACTTCTAAGCCGTGCGAATCATACATATATATATATATATATATATATAAATATATATATTCGCGGGTCTCGCAAAGTTAGTTAATTGTCGATGTTAATGGGTTGTAAATGTTCTGTAGTTTAGGCGAGCTCAAACTGTTGGCTAGATACCATAGAGCATAAACAAGAGGAACAAGTCAAAATATATATAGTATATATATTATATCCGTTTCGTTTTAAACTAGAAACATCATCAGCATTCATTATGAGTGACAGAGAAAGATGGACAAAGAAGGTAGAACAGAGAACAGGAGAACGTAAATGAAGCAGACACTGGCGAGTGTGCGGGTTGTAAATTTAATTCTAAAATTCCGCTTTAATAAGTATAGCGCGAGGAAATTTAATTTTATCTGTTAATTTTTTCAAAAATGAGAACGTTATTATAACAAATCGAAACTTTCTATAATCGGTAACTTTCCTAGTCTAACATTTCAAATAATCACGAGACAAGACGATAACAACTTTATTTGTGATTCTGTTATAACTAAGAAAATCGGTACACGTTTCTTTATATATATTTCATTCTACAATAGGCAAAAAAGGGATTTTTACTTAGAAAATAGAAATTTAGCGGTAAAATATATGACATAATTAAATTTACCGATGGTAACGCTGAAAAGGCTACAAGAATGCTTAAACGTGCTAATGAAAGCGCTACAACAAAAATATATTAACATAAATAGTGCGAAAACTACAGCGATGGCATCTTCAAAAAACGGAAATCAAAAAGAATAAGTATTGTCCTAAACCGACAGAGCGTAGATCGAGTAACGGGATTTTCTCTGCTTAGGAGGCATAACTAATCCTCAAATGGTGGAAGTACGAATGGTATGAGGAGAAGAATTGTCGGGGTTTATGAAAAAACCGTTCCTTGCATAAAAAAATATATCAGTTAATACCGGGAGGAAAATGGATATATGGACTAAATAAAAAATGGCGAAAGTTATCGTAGGCGGATCTAATGTGTTATATTATACTCATCCATCAACCGCAAGGTTGAGGAGAGAAAGAATATATATATATATATATATATATATATATATATATATATATATATATATATATATATATATATATATATATATATATATATATATATAAGAACGCGATAACACAAGTTTATCGTCTTTTTATTTAGTATAGACGATGGCGGTATTTATATTTGGGGATTTTTGTAAGACATATCGAAATTGTAATTATTGATGATTCAAACGGAAAACCACACGTGATATTATTTAGATCAAAAAACTTAAATCCGAAAGGACGGAGCAGAAGTTGAAAATAAACAACGCTATACTAGCTACAAATAAGATCAATGTACGTGGAGCAACTGCGGGCATTGCATAAAGACGTATAAATTCTTTTGGGTTTGTTTTTTTACATACGTTACACACTACCACTGGTCAATCAGATGGCCATCAAGCGGATAGTCTGTGGAAAATGACGTGTGTACAGAAGAACATAATTAACTCTTTTTTATCTAGCAATTATAAGATCAACTGGTTTAATACGATCTAATCTCAACAAAATGTTCTCCGAGTTGTCGAGTAAATTTATATGGTCAAACGATTTTTACGCTTTTCCAACTTTGTCAAGTGAAGTTGAGCACTTTTCTCGACTTTCTCGGGAACAGTGTTTATGTTGTACCGACTAGTTTGAAACATACCAGGATGTTACTTGTATCGGATTTTCAAATAATCGGTTTTACGTTTTATATAGTTGGAGTTTATTTCCAAGACTGCACAGATTTAATCGAAGTATATTTCTTTTGACAACTAACGAGTGTTTCCTTCGTGTTAGTCCATTATCTTAATAATACACAACTAAAACGCTCTAGACAAGTGCTCCACCATTGAGGAGTTAACGTCGGATATAAATCTGTTTATGAAGATCGGGGTAAGTTATATTCCTATTTATTTTTGGTCGCCATTTGTTACGTCATTTTTAGACGATACTTAACGCATTCTACAGTCTGTTGGGCCCTATGGTCTCATCATGGTGGTATGTTAAAATAGTTGTGTCGTGTGACGTCCAATAATCTACAACGATTCCAGAACGAGGTATAATTTAATAATTAACCGAAATCTCGCTTGGAAACTTTCAATATGTTTTTTATTTCGCTTTCAGGTAAATCGCAATCTAGCTGAAACAGCTAATAAGCAATCGAAATGGGGAACATAATAAAATGGATCTCGTGTGGAATGATCGCCCACTGGTGTCTCCGTACTATCGCTACCCGTTAACGAAATTGATTCGTCAGAATTCGTCGCTATTACCTAGCAAATGGTACGTTCGTATTTTATCTTTCGGTATACTTTCAGATCGTCGCGTAGATGATTATTTCGAATGTACGGGGTGCGTTAATTTAGGTATCTCAGAGTAGCTTAGATCGGAATTGCTGAATAATTCTAATTCCTCATAAGTTCACACGCGGGATTTAAGCGTGGTATTGTATAGTACCAACTCGGAACTCGGATAATGTTCTTTCACACTGGTCTGAATCGTAATTAACCGAAATAAAGGACAATTTTAATCATTTTCTTTGCCGTTGGATGCACCATCTTTAATTACGATTTTCGCCACTTGGTTGGTTCAAAATTTAAAGAAAAAAAAAAAACATGGTCGACGGTTACAAATAAATATAATATTACATTTTTTTTTTTGTTGGATTCCTTCGGCCCCGATGAGAATCAGCATGAAATAGTTTTGAAATGAAACATTAACGCGAACGAGATATGTGTAAATTTCTTTTGTAACGTTATATTAAGCCATTTAAGTCCAATATTATCAATTTACGATATAAAATTCTTAATGCGTAGGGAGTAATAGAAAATGTGAAATTAAGTCTTTAGATGATTTTTAGCGATTATTTTTAAAATTGAAATATTCCACCGATAACGATAACGATGACGCGTGAGATTTTTTTTCTCTTTTCCGTTTCGATTTGATATCGTTTCATTCTCATCCGTATTTAAACTCTTTATTTATATCTCATCTTCCTATGGCCGATATATGTTTAACGTATAGAAATTGCGACGAAACTGCTTCTTCCTCGGATACGGGGGATTTGTCTATCATTTTGATTCCGAACTAACATAGTTTATCGACATGCGATAATTAGAAATCGGTAAATGATATAGAAAAACGAAAAGTAATAAAACGGTAATAAACCGTAAGAAATAGAATAGAACAGGTAAAAAGTCAAGACGAAGACTAAGAACCATCTATAACGAGCAGTACGATCGCCTGAACATAAGTAAATATCGGGCACTTCGGACATTGGCCACCGACAAGACTCAATAGCTGCAGCGACGAGGCATCTTAGCGAATAAAAAGGTAAAAAAAAAACGAAAGGCTTAATTTTATTTGTATTTTATCGAGAAAAAAAAATTCGTTTCTTAAAAAAGTTTTTTTTATTTTTATTTTTAAACTCGTTTATCCGACACGATCGTGTCTAATGTGAAGTGTAAATTTTATCTTTTTTCTTTACAATAATCCACGACGTAGGTAAATACACATTCATATATACATACATACATATATACATATATATAATATATATGTATATAATATGCCTACATATATATATATATATATATATATATATATGTAATATACATATGCAAATACATGCGTGTCGTATAATGAATATTAAACAACCTATACGTTTAGAGTGTATGCTCGTTCATGTTAGAATTTTTAAACTTTTATTTTTTTCAAATTAATTATTAAAAAAAAAATAATAATAAAATAAAATAAAATAAGTAAATAAAATAGAATCGGAATACAAAAATTTCGAAAGCGCGATTACATGTTGGAGTTGACCGTTTTACATTTGAATTCGAATGAAACAGCTGTTACTTTTAAAGTTAATCATGTTTTTTCTCATTTTAAAACGCCATTATGTTAATGATAAGAAACACACGCTTTCTGTTCTGTTCTGTTCTGTTGTTTATTTTTTGATTATTTATATATACATATATTATATATATTCTGTATTATCCTGGTGAAACAACTATTCGTTAGTTTGAAAATTGTCTTCGTCAGTTTCAAACTACTGTTAAACATTCAGCCGACCACCGTACGAGATACCAAGTATAGGAGGATGTAACACACGGATATATATATATATATATATATATACGTATATGCGCGTGTAAATAACTATGGATACACAGGTAATGATGATAATGATGATATAAATAACAGAATTAAAGGATTAACAACACGTTTTATGCATAAGCGAGTTTTTTTTGTGTCCGCTAAGTTAATACGGTTTAATGAGGATTGTCTTCGATTGTTTTTAGAAATTATATATATTTATACATATTATATATATACACGTGTAGAATATGCTTACAAATATACGCACCATTACGTATGTAACGAAGGTAAAATAACAGGTTAGGAAACGGTCTCGCGATTTTATTACCGCGTACGTGAAATAAAATAGGTAACCTAATCAGTGATTCCGGTTTTGAAAATTTATTCCTATTCACAGATTTCGATCGCGCGTATAATCGCCTAATGAACGATTAAAAATAATTCTCAGCTAAAACGAACGTAGTTGAATTTTCGAAAAAATAAAAATTTTAAATCGAAAAACGCGTTACGTATTTTTTTTCATTTTTTTTTTTTTTTTGGATTTTTACAAACGACAAGAAAATACTTAAAAATCACTATATACATAAAACGACTACAAAGTTATTCATCTATTTATTATGGAATGGACATTAAAGAAATACAATTTTAAAATATATTCAATTTGTATAAAAGAAAAAAAGAAAAAATACACGCGAGAAAATCCCTTTTGAGTCGGATATTGCGGTAATTTTCACCGTAAAAAAATTACTTTCGATTTAAAAAAAAAAAATTATTTAACCTATATCACTAAATAAATAATATCTACGTAATGCATATTATCCGGATCATCTTGAAATTAGCCAAACAATACATGCGCGAGCGAAAAAATCTAATCAACATTTCAGAGATATATATATATATATATATAGAACGGTAGGTGGAGATTTAGAAACAGGAGAACACGTTACCGACAAGAAAAAATCTTTTGCAGTCGCGTTACGCTCGTGAACGACTACGACCATTAGTAAGAGAGAATAGCCTAATAAACTGAATAGGATGGTACGCCGTTTGAATGACGTAACGTAATTCGCGTGACTAAATAAAAGGAGGAAAAATTTTTGCATATGACAAGGACGATAAATTTCAACAAAGCACGATGATGATAATCGACGAAGACGCGTTGAAGATTCGTTCGCTGTCCGTCAGTTTGTCTTTATCTTCTCTATTCGAAATATCATCGTTCCATCCTTGTTCGTATTGTTTTTTTTTTTCGTTTTAATTTTTCCCGGGAGAAATGCTTTATTTATATCTCAACTTCTTTCCTACGCCAGGACGCGCGTCACCTATCGCCAATATATCCAACCGGCAGCAACGCCGAAAGCTTAACGTATAGAAATTGCGACAAAACTCCTCCTTCCTCGGATTACACGGATATTGTCTCATTTCTACGTTGTGGTAACTTTGAACTAACTAACGTAGTTTACTGTTGTTGACATGGCCGCATTCCAATTGTTCGACATCGTTTTCAGCTTTTGTCCTTGGTTGACGCAGCCGTAGTATAAACTTTAATTCATATTTTATTATTATGATTTTTCTCTTTTTTCTTTTTGTTTCGGTTTTTGTGTTAACCGGTCGATTGCGCGCCTACAATGGGTGTTGCGGCGAGATAGAGAGAAAAGTGAAATTATGATAAATAGCTCTCGTTAATTTCACGCATCCCGATCTATTCCGTTCGAACAATAATAATTATAATAATAATAATAATAATAATAATAATAATAATAATAATAAATGATATTCCTGCGTTTAATGTTTGTTTAAAAGGATACACGTGTCGCGCGCGTCCCTTCGTATCGTTTTTAGTTAGATTGCCATTTTGGTTTTGTACCCGCGCTGTTGGTTCGGTGATCAGGACTTGAATTTCAAAATTGAACACCCTTCTCCGAGTTCACACCTAGCCCTAACTATAAGATCCGATGAAACTGCGCAAAAGTCAGTTAATTGTCTTAAAAGAGAATCCGTATAAAATTGATGTATCGCTATTACGATCTGTTATCGTTATTATTATTATTAAGTAGCCCTTTCATTATAAACGGAGATTCCCGAAATTAGAACGTTTTATTTTAGTAAACATTACATAAATTTCACATAGTTCCGCAGTTCTTCAAACTATTCGCTAGTGTTTATTAAATCTTCCTTGTGATTTATACATTAGTGTAGTAGTGCATAATTAATTTCTCAAACATAGGTACGTGTATTTTATACGTACGACGTAGAAATATATTTGTAGCTATGTCGAACGTAGATGGAATAAATTAGTTTTAGTATATTTCTTACGTATATCGACGCTTCCACGAAAATATATTCGCAATTACGTTCTTTCGTAAGTTATTTAGCGATAAGTACGTTTATTACTCGACGTCTATACTAGATTTTATATTGCCTTTGTATATATATATATATATATATATATATATATATATATATATATATATATATATATATATATGTTTGTATCGATTCCAAGTGTCATAATCCGATGTATGTATATATATACAGTAACGGCCCAATAGTTGACACTTTAAGGATTATTTTCACTAAATGAATTCATATATCACACGCAATACAACATATTTCAATCAAATCAATTACAACACAATATTTGGATATTATTTAACATTGTTATTTATTTTCATTGATTTTGAACAATTTTTACATGAGTAATAAATTATTTTGTAAATGTTTACAAATTCCCAATAATTGACCCTTCAAAAATGAAAAATTCCAAAAGTTGACCACCCAATAATTGACCGTCTTAAAAATTTAAAAAATATATATATTATTTAGTTATAACTAATTTTACAATGATCCACAATTTAAACACACAAAACCAGGACCCAGCTGACGTCCGTCACAGTATTCATGTGCCCAGAGTCGACAATGAATACATTGAATCCAACTTTCGCTATGCTGATCGTTAGAATATAATCCTATAGAACAAAGTAATATTACGTTATATATATATTATTTTACTAAGCCCTATCAATTAACTCGACTTATATTCGATTCTATAAAATTAATATTACATACCTGAGCAATATAAGCACTGGGCATCTTCATTATCAGATACACCGGAAGATTTTTCTGACATTTGTTTATCACTTTCTGAATCAGATGAAATCGCTGTACGTGACTGCTCTTTCTTCCTCCTTTTTACCGCCTTCTTTCTTGCTCTTCCCGTTTTTTTCTCATTTCCACCTTTTTAGTTTCAATTTCCAACTTTTTCTTTTCTTTATTAACATGGTAGTTTTGCCATGCTTCCGATATGATGACGCTAGGAATCTTTTCTTTAATTTTTTTAGTACATTTTTTTACTACTGGTTCCGGCCAAAATAATGCTCTTTTAAAAGGGGATGGAATAGTTTGTTCACCATTTTTTGATGTTCCAATGAAACCTGAAACATGTTGTTCACATTCTGTTGTTGATGTTTCAGCGATAACATGTTGTTCACTTCCAGCTGCTGATACTGACGTTTCGGCAATATCATGTTGTTCACTTGCTGGTGTTATTGATGTTTCAATAATACCATGTTGTTTGCTTCCACATGTTTCAGCTGAAAAAGGAAGATAATCTTCAATTTCTGATATTTTTGAAATTTCCGTATTATTGTCTTCATCGTTTTTTATTTCTTTTCGTAGTTCAGTCCAAATTTCATAGAGCGAAGTATCTTCAATGGAGAATCGATTATTTCTGAAGAAATTCAACTTCTCATTTCCAATTTTACTTTCTAATAATTCAATTAAAGGCCTTGTATTTTTAATTTGATTTGAGGTATTAGATGGTGTATTACAAACGGCTTCAGCTGTGTTTTCATTAATATCGAAATCAAACGCAAGATTCTTTAAATCGAATGGAAATAAGCCGCATGCTCGGAAACCATTTATGATTGTTTCTGATTTCAGTTCGTGTATAATTTTATTTAATATCGGAGCAAAACAATCTTTTCGTATTTTCTCTCCATTATGCTCCATTCTCCAATTAAACACAGCGTCCTTCCATTTCAATTTTAAGACGTGAAAGTCTGCGACATCCATGGGTTGAATTATGTGCGTTGCATTTGGCGGTAGTGCTATTATAATAATACCATTTTCCGAACAATATTTTGACAAGTGATATGTTAAATGTGATGTGTGACCATCAATGAAAAGAGCAATCGGTTTTTCTATTTCATTTTTATTCAACCACGGATTAAATATATTAGTAACGTATTCGTAAAAAGTATTTGCGCACATCCACCCAGACTCAGACTTTCCAACTCCCCAGTCAGCTGGAATACTTGCAGCTATATTAGAAGGTATTCTATCGTATTTAAATATTATCATAGGAGGAATAATAGTTCCAGCTGCATTTCCACCGAACAATACTGTAAGATTTTCCTTTTCATCATTACCGCTTACACTGTATACCGTCTTATCACCTTTACACGATAATACTTTTTTGCCTTTTGGAGACATAAAAAAAGCCGTTTCGTCACAATTATATATACGCATTGGATTTTTGAAAATTTCTCCTATATTATTATCATAAATATACTTCTGAACTTCATAAAACCATTTTTCCAGGTCATCTTTTTTTACCTTGTATCTAACGGTTGTTATGTTCTGAGACATACGAATAACTATATCTGGATGCCTTTTCATAAATAGTCTTACCCATTTTACACCCGGCCTGTTGTTCTTAAATCTGGTAGTGAGTCCAGATTCGCTTATCAGCTTCTCAGCGCTAACTAAGAGTTGTTCTTTCGATACAGGGAAACCCAATCCTTTACATGTTTTTATCCACTGAACTAACATATCTTCGTATTCGACTGGAAAATTTGTTTCAGGTCCTTTAGTACTCTTTTTAATTTTTCCTTCAAACTTATATTTTAATGTGGTTTTTGGAACATCATACTTTTTGGCTGCTGTCCTATACGGCATACCGTGTGCCACATCAAATAGTGCTTTTTCCAAACGATCTTGTGTATACCTCTTAGACATATTGACCAATTAACTGAAATTAAAATAAGCAAACAATGAAAACTTTAGGAAAAATAAGGAAAATATAGTTTGCCATGTGGGGAAAGGAAAAAAAAACATTTTTTTTTGTTTAGAAACAATAAAAATGGTTTCTATAAATTTGATTCCAATAGTTGACACAGGGAGGAATCCTGTAATTGACCATGGGGTCACTTATTGGTAAAAACATTTATTTAACATTGAGATTTTTATATGCACTATTACACATACTAATAATGATTTTTTTTATGTTTTATTTACAACATGAAGAAAATTCCTTTGCCCATTAACTGACACACATGGTCAACTAATGGAATTTTCAATCATTTAAGTTCCCTATAATTGACCCCACCATAATTCATCGTGTGAATATTAGAATTAGTTAAAACATACTTATTAGGTACAAAAAAAGTAATTATAAACTTATAAAACTTTGTAGTACTATATTTCCTTTTAAAGAAGTAATAATAAGGAAACAAATATGTGTACTTACCTTAACTTCTATAGCAAGAAAATGATGAATGTAATCTATAGAGATGGATTTAAAAATTGAACTCACAGTTAACAGAACAAAAACGCTTAACAACACATACCACACTAGCTTATTAGTAGACATAATGTTAACTTGATTGAATCCAGCAACCAGCGTTGCCAATTTGACTAAACAGCTGTTATTTTATGGCATTATTCTGGCGACGGTCAACTATAGGGCAACGGTCAACTATTGGGCCGTTACTGTGTATATATATATTGAATATAAGTGTACGTATCGTGTAGAATATTTGAACGTACGAATGTATCATACGTGAGTAATACGAGCGGTCCAGTTAATATCATATTAATGTATTTGCCTTTCGAGCAGAATTGGTTACAATTAAAAAAACAAAACGAGAAATTTCATTTGATTCGATTATTATTAAGGCGAAGGAATTATAAAATTATGTTAAATTAAACTAAATGAGATAGGGAAGGAAACAGGTTTAAATATAAATCGGGATAAAACGAAAATGTTAACTTTCGGATATGAAACGAAAGAATTGAAATTAAATAATAAGCTAATAGAAAAAGTAGAAAATACGATTTATCTAGGTCAGTTAATATCGTCGAATAACACGGAAATAGGTGGATCGCAGTATTACTTGGAAGAAATATTGGTCTTTGAAATATATTTTCAAAAGGGCAATATAGCAACGGAGTAAAAAGCAACGAATGTATCTTGTATATATGGATGCCAGACTTGGACTTTGTTAAGGAAAAAAATAATAAAATAAATAAAATGCAAAACGCATTAGAGAGATAAAGCTAAAAGATAGAGTAAATTTAAAAAATGATTAGGAATAGGTCGAAAATTTAGCTATAATTTTAGCAGAATTATAAAAAAACTTAAATGGGATTGGGCGGGACATATAGCTAGAATTGAAAATGAAAAATGGACAAAAACAGTCACCGCCGAATGGTGTAAATAAAAGAAGACAGGGTGGGCAAAAATTAAGATTGATATAACTGAAATGCTCGAAAATAAACAATACCATTAGCTTGGGACCGGCTCGAGGGAGGCCTTTGCCCGGTATCAGGGCTAGATAATAATTATACGCGTTAAATGATATGTCTATACGTATGTATGAGCATATGTATATATAGGTGTGTATATATGTATATGTATATTTAGAGTAAGTTGTATAAATAATTAGAATTATTATCGTTCACTGCGGCTAAGAATAAATAAATAAGAAATAAATTACTGATAAATTACAAAAATCATCCTATAATTAATTATTTGCTGAATACTAGTTAGCAGTCGGTGAACTTTGTGATTTTTATACGCGTTTACATGGTAATATGGATGATACACTTAATAAACGTGCGCTAAAGGAGATTAACAGTCGATTTTCATCCTTCTTGAGAATTCGATTTAGTTTTATAAATCGTTCGCACTTTCTTAATACTCCACACGATCGTTCTAAGGACGACGTATTTGCACTTAATTAACGCTCGTCAATTTTTGGTACTACTGCCAATTACGATGGTACTTCTAAGTAGACTACTCTAATGCCGGAAATTCGACACTTTGCAAAGTGACCAAACTATAAGCCGAGTTACTCATTCTTCTTGTCGACGTAGTACGGAGATTTTCGCTAAACTTAATTATATGAGTCGTATTAAATCGAGATTCGATCCGAATCAGCGGACGTACATCCACAACTCGAAAATCGAGAATGAAAATCGGTAGAATCGATTAATTCTCGACTGCCGTTAGAAACGAAATCGATTCTGAATCTGACGCGGTAAATAGCGGATGCATATGCGCCGTTTATTGATCTATAATAAGTCGGTAGACACGATCGAACAAACTTTTGCAGATCACGGTGGTCAATGCGGTTCTCAAATAATAGTCCCACGTATCCGTCGGAATTATATTCGGATTTTATTCGTAATCACTTTTCATTTCGTTGTCTTTTAAATATGCAAATACACGGTAGCAGCAGTAATACTTTAGCCAGTGGCGCACGACCTGTAGTACTACAAGAGAGAAGAATTTCTGACGAGTCAACCAATTATCGAGTTGACGGGACTTTATTATATATATATACACGTATCGACATACACAGATATATATATATATATATATATATATATATATATATATATATATATATATATATATATATATATCTGTGTGTATATATCCCCCTCCCGGGAAATGTAGGCAATAATAAACATGTCCATTATTATCATCGTGCTAAACGATTTTTTTTTTAGCCGAGTAAGAATTTTTAACGTGGACTCATCGCTGCATCGACACCGATAAGGAAACGAATCGAAATATGTCGATATAACAACCGAACTATCGAATTCAACTAACTGGCCTCGTTCTGAGTGGCCGTCTTCAGAATTGCCCGTATAACTACGAAATCGGTCCAAGTTTTTATTTACAAACTCATCAATCGCAAGACACCCCGACAAAGAGGGTTTCTATAGCGGCGGTGAAAAATAATTAAAACGAGAAAAGTCGATATCTATCTCGCGCGAATAGGGTCAGACTGACAGATTATTACGCCCGACAGTTATTATTTACAAAAAGGGGAAATTTTTATTTAACAAATACCGTGTGTAGAGCTACACTGGTGCTCTTTACATATATATATATATATATATATATATATATATATATATATATATATATATATATATATATATGTGTATTTGTATTTCGAATCGAACTTTTAAGGGTCATAAAGGAAGGAAATAATAATCGGTTCGAAGCGGAATAATTCCAGTTACGAACTTCATAACAATACTTCTGTCATATTACGTCATCATCATCATCATCTGATAAGACTGGATAGCCTCTTTTTTTTTTTTGACGTTTGACTTTTTGCACTCTCTTCATCGCCGTTAACTAGAACGTTGTGAATAATCACAATCCGAACTTTCACATATTAATACTTCCTTAATCGTTGTTGATCCCAAATATTTACTTCTACCTACTAATACAATGGTCCTGAATTTCCGTTATCCTACTAAACCGAGTTAGTACTTTTGTATTAAAAACTAGGCACCGACCGACCGACCACGCTTACACGTTCTCTATAGCTCGTGTCTAAGTGTTTATATTTCATAATTTCAACTCTTTTTTTTTTCTTTTTTAAATATACATATATATAATTCCACGCGTATGTTCCCAATGAGGAATTCCATCGTCTATTCGATATTGAATTTTTGACGCCCCTTGTTCTTTCTTTTGTATAATCTCCTTCTTTCGCATTTTTCAATTGTAAACGGAGTTTTTTTCTCCTAGCCTATTCGATGTTCTTTCCGACAGATAATAGACAGCGGACAACGATATTTTATAAGACGCGTCACAATCGTTGTGTGTGTCGTCACGTCGTATCTTTACCGTGGGTAGAGCTTTATTTAGTCTCTTTAGGAATTTTTCATAATTTTTAGGAGAATTTCCGTTTTCGACAAACATACTTGGATATAGTTCAGGTGGAAGGGTGCTCCTACTCGGGCCAAAACATCGTCAGTATTGGCCGTTCTTTAGTATTTCTATTATAGATTCAACTAACCACATCCGACGATCTGCCTTTAAATATATCAGGTAATTAAATTAGCAAGACGAAGTTATTAAATAGAGAAAATTATAAAAATAAGTAAACATATACGAAATAAATTACTGACTGAAAACAAATGAGATACAGAATTCACTAATAGCCAGTTATTTAAAAATTAATCACTTTTGTAGGTTCAAACAAACACTTTTAGATTATTATCTAATATGTTTTTTGTAAAATAAATTACTGGCTGAAAAAAAAATAGATACAGAATTCAGTAATAGCCAATTATTTGTTTTAAATAAATGTAAAATAACTGACTATATATATATAAAAAAATCAATTGAAAATTAGTTAAATCACTATTATTTATTTTCTTAAGGAAAACACAAAGCTTTTCGGCATTTACGCCATTATCAAGTGAAAATTTTAAAAAAATCGCAATTTTAAAAATATAAATTAAATATAATTACTTAAAAATATGTGATGGTAATTGTGAAAATATGATCCAAAAATGATGTCTGCTTCTGTCGGTCTATTTTTGATTTGTTGAAAATTAATATCAGTATATTTGTTTATTAATTTAGTTTTTTATATTAATTTTTCTTCAATATTATTTTCCTGATTCTGTAAAAGTTGTATACTGGTGGAATTTTAAATTTTTCATTCACTATTGCGATGTATGATGTCCAAACGTAAAATATAAAATATAAAAATATACAACCACAAAATTTTTTTAAAAAACACAATTTTACAAATAAAATGAAAATAAATATTAAAAATCAAAAAATATGATTAAAATTTTAAATGAAATTTATGTATATATATATATATATATATATATATATATATATATATATATATATACATAAATTTCATTTAAAATTTTAATCATATTTTTTTTTCATTTATCTAACTATCCAACATAAAAGTGAATAATTATTAAATAACTGGCTATTGTATACCACATATTTCGATACTTATAAAGGTGCTTGCTGAATTTTAATTGAAATGATTTGAGAAGTTAAAATATTTTTCGTTTTTTCATATGATGGCTGCTTCAAGCACAAACCGAAAAGATGATCTGTCAATCATTATCCCTGTAAGTAAAAATTATTTCTTATAATCCATTAAACTTGCACACATTACATTTCGATTTCTATATAACCTTATAACTCGTTCATTCATATAATAATTTCACACAAACGTATTAATTACCTATATATATACACACACATTTAAAATTTTTTATTAATTGTTTCGTGCATGCTGAAAACAATTAATAAAAAAGTTTTAAATGTGTATGTATATATAGATAATTAATACGTTTGTGTGGAATTATTATATGAATGAACGAGTTATAAGGTTATATAGAAATTGAAATGTAACGTGTGCAAGTTTAATGGATTATAAGAAATAATTTTTACTTACAGGGATAATAATTGACAGATCATCTTTTCGGTTTGTGTTTGAAGCAGCCATCATATGAAAAAACGAAAAATATTTTAACTTCTCAAACCTTATAACTCGTTCATTCATATAATAATTCCACACAAACGTATTAATTATCTATATATACATACACATTTAAAACTTTTTTATTAATTGTTTTCAGCATGCACGAAACATGAAAAACGATATATATATATATATTATTATTATTTCGAATGAGCCACTAATGGACTACGTTATCAACTGGTCCTGCCATTTTTCTTCTTTTTTTCCATACTGCTTTCATCCTTTCACTGTGTCTTTTTTTTCGTTCTTCGGTCCACAAAGTGCCAGTTCTTCTTCCCTGCTTTTCCGCGAATTCTTTACAATTAAATAGTTTCTTCTTTAATATAACTCGCTGTTCTACATCTTCAGGCATAATATTCAGTTCCGCCATGTCATTTTTAGTTTCTGTATACCATGTATCGTTCATTTTTAGTTTTCGCATGTACTTAAATAATCTTCCGGTGAGCCTACTGTCCTCCATCCGTTGTATATGTCCATAAAATCGTATTCTTTTTTTCCGGATCGCTGCAGTAATTTTTTCCACATGTTGATATATTTCTCGATTACTTCGTTTTATATATTTTTCGCCTTGTTTCATTTATTATTCTTCTTACGATTTTTCTTTCTGCGATTTCAAGCTGTTCATTTAATCTTTTTTGGTTCATTTTTAGGCTCTCCGCTGCATATAATGCCTCTGGTCTGATCACCGTTGTGTAGTGTCGCAGTTTAGCACTTCTTGATAAAAATTTCTTATTATATATTTCTTTTGTTAAATAAAACGCTGCTTTCATTCGATCTATATATATATATATATATATATATATATATATATATATATATATATATATATATATATATATATATATATATATAAATACATAAATTTCATTTAAAAATTTAATAATTTTTTTTTTCATTTATCTAACTATCCAACATAAAAGTGAATAATTATTAAATAACTGGCTATTGTATACCAAATATTTCGATACTTATAAAGATGCTTGCTGAATTTTAATTGAAATGATTTGAGAAGTTACAGTCATATGAATAAAATATTTTGAAAAGTATATATATATATATATATATACACATCACTAAACATATGCAATACTTATAAAATATTTGAAAATAACATAAACACATTAAAACCATAATAAATAAGTAAGCATAAACATATAAAACGAACTGGTACATATTTAATAATAGCGCACCTTCCATCGCTTTAAATTATTGAAGCCATTGATCAAAAGTTATCCATTGAACTGTTATTATTATTATCGTATCAATTACGCGCTTATTTAGAGATATCCTGCATTATAAATTCACGTTCGACAGCCAGTCTTCTGCGCCTTCTTCTAGTGAATGTAGCCCAATCAGTCCTTTATTAAAGCTATTTACTTTTCACGAATTTATAAAGTGTGACATCTTTGGATCTCGCCACAGCTGCACAGCTCCGTTTCCGACAGTTTCCATTTGTTCATTAAATATTTGCAACGACCCTGGTTGGTTCTGACGCGATTTAAATTGCACCATGTTTTTCTGTTGAGACCAAATCCTGGCACCCTGCTAGCCGGATTTGATATTAATTGTCCGTTTGTTGGAGTCTGCTTAACCCATATTTCCTTCCATTTCGTAGTTGCGTCGACACTGCTCTGTAGCGCGTTAGCTGTTAGCCATGCTGGTTTCCTGCTGCAAAGACGTGTAGGTGGGGGATCTCTGATAAATTTTTCTACGTGAGAGTGCATACTGTTGTATTTAGTCCATTCTCGTTTGAATGTTTCTTCTCTGCGGATGTGCGGTGGAAATATATTTGCCAGCACGGGAAGCCACATAGTAGGAGTAGATTTTAGCGTACCGGTTACTCACACTCCAACTCGAAGCACATATTAAGAAGAACACAATCAACTATAAGTTAATAAATATCTAACAATATACGCCTCCTCTTATAATTTTTTAAACTATTCTTTATGACAGTATTGTAATATGCAGGGCCCATATAAATTGTCTGCATACGTGTATGACATAAAGTTTGGTACTCCAGCAATCTCATGCATCGATGATCTCGTTACTCCACCTCTAATCCGAATATCAAATCTTCCTTTTTAAATACAAACTCGTGTAAGTGCAATTTATAAATATCCTTCAGTTTAAGAATATCACCAGAACCATTTTCCCCACTTATTAATCTATACAAATAATTCTGTAAAATTTCTAAAGGTCGTATATGGTACACAGCAGCTCCACCCCAGTGTATTATAACATGCGATAAAATAGGTTGATACAAAGCAAGATAAAGCCGATGCAATTGTTTTTCATTAAAGAACTGCTTAAGATAGTAAAATAAATAATTTAACTTCCCGAGTTTACTACTAATATATTCTATATGGCTTTTCCAAGATAACTTATTATCTATTACAGCACCAAAATATTTTATTTCACATACACCGTTTATTATAGTATTTTTATTTAAGGTTAAAGATAGACCATTCAGCGCACCCCGATTTTGATACGTATACGTAACAAATTTTGTTTTATTTGTGTTAACTACTAAGCGGGGTAATTTTAACCAATCATATATTCACATCATCCTAAGCAAGTTGTTCAAGCACTATCGGGAAACGCGAACTAATTAGCATTACTGTATCATCGGCATAAGTTAAAATTTTTCCTGCAACATGCAAGTTACATAGATCATTTATATATATATATATATATATATATATATATATATATATATATAATAAATAAATACTGAACTAAAACACTTCCCTGAGGAACACCGTAACATTGCTGCGTACTATCGCTAAAAACATTATTTATTTTTGTCACATATTTTCTATTACTTACATATGATTTAAACCAAAAATAAGTATTTCCCCGAATTTCACATGCATGTAACTGGTTTAAAAGGATTTCATGGTTAATCAAAAGCTTTACATTAAAATCAACAGCTAGGAACGGCCATCCTCCAAGTTATCTGCAATATAAGAGTTATGCTCAAATAGAGCGTCGTTTATACTCCTATTAGGTAGGAACCAAATTGATTAGGGCTAAAAAAATTAATTCCCATTAAGCAATGTAATATGATTTTTTAACACATTTTTCAAAAACTTTAGTGATGAAAGAATACATATAGGTGTCTGTAGTTCGTAATGTCAGCCCAGACTTATGTACGGGCATTATAACACCTAATTTCAAAATATCTGGAAATTTTCCTGCGGCAAATGATTCATTAAATAAAAACGTCGAGGGTGGTACAAAAAAATTCGAGTGTTCCTTAATAATAATTATTGACAACTGATCAAAACCGAAAGAAAACTCGTTATGTAATGATAAAATAGCATTCCTAACATCATCGAAGGTAAATCCGAAGAAAGCGAAAGAATTAGTTAAAAACTGTCTTTTTCCACCGTTCGTTTTATGAATATCCTCGCCGGACCTATCGACTAATTTCACCGCACTATCTTTAAAGTAATTATTAAATATACTAGAAACTAGCTTTTCGTCACCTTCGACCAAAATATCTGAATCACAATGCTGTATTTCATTTATTTTTGATTTATGTTTACCAATAATTTGATTTACAATACCCCCGATAATTTTTCGGGTTAATATTTATCTAAAAGTCTAGTATAGTATTCAAATTTTGCCTTTCTAACCGCAACTTGAACTTGCTACATAATAACGAACATAATGATCTCAAATTAAAAATCAAATCAAACCGAGCAATACAGAAGTAAATTTCGATACAAGTTCGTATAACAAAATAACGCTGACCTATATTGAAGTATCTTAATCGCTAAATAATTAAACGAAATAGGTCGAAAAAAATTCTATCGCGAGCGCGGGTTAATTTAGCGACGTAAATATTATATAAATATTTTTCTTAGACGGATTATCGATTAGAAGCAGAAAATAGTAAAACAAATACTGGAAAAGAAATCATTTTATTATTATAATACAACCGTACTATTACTAAAATGGCAACATTTTACCTTTCGTACGTTCGTCGGATTAATTAATGAAAAAACAAATTAAATTTATACTAGAACATTGGGAAACTTCACATCGCGTAAACAGACGAGAAGAGATTGTAGAATCCGCATCGGTCACACTAAACTAACTCACGGGCACTTAAACGAACTTCCACCGCCATGTATGTTTTGTCGGAATCGAAATTTGTCCGTTGAACATCTAATCTCCGTATGTCCAAAACTGAACAAGGAACGTGAAGAAGCCTTTTCATTCGAACAAACAAGATCATTTATAGATGACGCACTTGGAAACGACGAAGCTGGAGTAGAAAGTACTTTCCGATTTAAAAAAAAATCATAAAACTATACCAGAAGATATAAATCATTCTAGAATTGTTTTTATTTCTATTTTAATTCACCGAACTACGTCACGATATAATAATTTTCCGTTTAATTTCTATAGAATTATCTGTAAGTATTTTTCATGTACACATGGTAGAATTATTTGATTTTTAACCATGCGTTATACCGTATATGTTGATAATACACAGGTTGATATCAAGCGAAATACTGGCCTAGATTTTTGTGCGAGATATTCTAATCCGTGGACCTATAGCTTTTTTATCATTCGCTGTCCTCGATCTACCCCTCCCAAACGGTAATTTGAACACACTTCCTAAGTTGCACAAACGAAATTTAAAATTCGTAACAATTGTTTAATGGACAAAAAACGAACTTTCGACCTATCTCACTAGTTATAAAATTAACTTTAGTATTGCATTTTGTAATGTTTGCGGTGGTTTAATATGTTGCTGCCCAGAGTGAATGCGTATGAAAAAACAGGTTGATAAAAGGCAACAGATGAATTTACGAAAAGTATTGCTATAGATAATGAAACATATAGTTCAATTTTCTCAACTTTCTAGCGAGATATTTATAATTTACTATTCAGTTGTACACCTAGATATTTCATTTCAGAAACTCTAATTCTGTGAACTATTATATATAAGTTTATCGTGAAGTTTGTGTATGAAAAAAAATTAAAAAATTAAAATTATAAACGCGTAAGAAATGTATTTTATACGCAACATTCTGACTTTTATAATGATAAAAGCCAGAATGTTACGTATATCAGTCAAAATGTTACATATGAAAATCAGAATATTAAAAAGTATATTTAAATGTTTTTTTTTTTTTTTTGGGGGGGGGGTTTGAACTAATACTTTTTCCAACGAGTATAAAGAAATAAATGTTAACGATAGATGGGAGAAAATTTGCAACCGAAGTTTGGGGAGTAACTTTATATGGGGTCACAAGAATTTTTTTTTAAAAAAGGTAGTTAATGATCCTGTATTTTTGGATCTTCTTTTTTTTTTTTTATATATATATATAAAAACAATTGATCTAAAAATACACCGAATGATAAAATAAATTAAGGAAGTACTTCCGTCCGAGATGTGAAAGCGTAAGCTGTAACCACAATGTTTCTTTGACCTAAAAAAGAAAAAGTGTAGATTCGTGGGATATGGAAAAAAATTTGTTCAGAAATGGAACCTACGAGGTAAACGGTGAGAAGTAAGCGATGATGAATTGTATTATATATATATATATATATATATATATATATATATATATATATATATATATATATATATATATATATATATAATTCAATTGCATCAACCCACGCAATGGTTATATGTGTATGCATGTATGAGTTTGTTATTTTAAGGGTCAATGAAGGAAAAGATATGAATCTCTACTTCATAAATTAATCGAATTATTATATATCGAAAATTATTTCTGGGAAAAATTAAACCAACATTAACAAATTACTCATGTAATAAATATATATATATATATATACATGATTAACGAACAAGATAATAACCGGTGTACAGGATTTTAATTGCTATTAAATATACGTTGAAACCCTAATTATAAATAATATCGTAAATTCAAGTTCGCGTTGTGAAAATATGGAATTGCAATAAAGCTATATATAATTTTAATTCGTACGTGCCCGCAAAATTTATGGATCATGTTCCCTCATTATTTAAAAGTACCATATATATATTGTATACATTTACTTACTATATATATATATATATATATATATATATATATATATATATATATATATATATATATATATATATATATATATATATATATATATATATATATATATATATAAAATGCGTGCATCTCTCGAACGAAACATATTTTGTTAAACGTGTAATAAATATGACATTGTCACCTTGAGACAAATATTGACAAGGGTTTCCAAACAGGATGACAAGAGATATTTGCATCGTTTTTCGGGACCACACAACATTTATGTATTACCGAAATATTACACGTATTTGAACGATACGAGTTTATCGCCGTCTCTATCTTATTTTCGTAAGTCGAATAGAAATCTGTCTCCATCGCACCTTTCATAATGATTACTATACACGTATACATATATAGGTGGACGGTATGTAATAATGACAAGCCTTTTACCTTATCAGCATTTGTCGAACACGTAGAATTATGTCAGGAATATTCGCATCGATCATACGTGTGGCATATCGTTTCAACGATATCATTAATACACACACATACATATATATATATAATATGCGCCTGTATATATGCATATGTATTATACATTTCTTCATGACATATAGACTATATCTACTGCGTGCGACCCAAGTCAATTATGCTTCGTTGACGATGCTATCGTAAACGATGTTCCAAATTCGAAAGATATTCCCCCCCCCCAAAAAAAAAGAAGAAGAAATTCCACGCTAATGGTCACGCATACACGAACATATATACATATATACAGCATACAAAGCAAACCGATCATGATACAACGTCCATCACGATGCTTCCACGAAAAACTTTCTTTAGGTGATTCTTATTTAACGGGAAAAATAACAAATCACCCGATTGCGTCCGATAACCGTTGTTTACGTTGTAATCAATACGTGTCTTTGGTTCGTTTAGAGGATAAACAAAAATAATACATCCGATTATGAGATGCGATAAAAAACATATAAATGAGAAAATAACCATAAAAATAGACCGAGTGTTAATAAAACAAAAAGGCAAAGATATTTGGGAAGTGTAATAAAACAAACGATAGAAATATAAAAGAAAGAATAGGATTTTGTGAAATTGACATTTACGAAAAAGCAACAATTATTGTAGAAATTAAGAAGAAATCGATTGAAACAAGAATTTTATTGGAGACGTTCGAAATCCCGTGTAGAAGGTAAATGGAAAGAATAGAATGGACGGAGAAAATTAGTTAACGAAGAAGTATTTAAATCGTTCTGTAAAAATAGAAGTTTATTCGGAAAATTAAAAGAAATTAGATAGAAATGGATAGGTCGTATTTTCAAGCACATATTCAGGATATCGCAGAAGAGACGAGATCAAAAGGAAGACCAGGATTGCAATATATCAAACAATAGGAAAATGTAACATGAGAAAATGACGCTGTCAGCAGAATTTTGACGTTTCAAATAAGCTGTTCATCAACCTTAACGAGATTGAGGAATTATCATAATGAATATATATATATATTTTTTTTTCTCGAATAGGTCAACTTAGGACCACGGTATTCCAACTGTTTAATTTATTTTTGTTTTGATTTCTTCTGTTACTAGAATTGCCGCTTCTTCAGACCACTTTTTGTATGTGCACAATTTCGGCTTCTTTAAATTTGCCATATTCCACTAGTTTTTTCCTCGATAGATGACGGTCTTCCGTGTCACTCGGTTCAATGTAAACTTCGTTTAAATCACTTTCTACCACCAGGAACCATTTCTATTTGTTCTTTAAATTCTGCAAGTATCTGAATATTCGGTTAATTAACCGTGTTGGGTTCGACCGCTTTACGTGCCCATAAAACATAATTCGCCTTCTTTTCATCGCGTAGAGTAGCCTTCCCGCATACTTGTATATTTCTTCATTAGATCTTGTATTCCTCGTTTACTTTAGTTGGTCCTGAGATTCTTCGTAATACTTCCTCTCTTTTTTATGTAATTCTTCGATCATGCGCTTTGTATTTAATGTCAAGCTTTCTGGCGCATATAGTACTTCGGGTTGAATTACTGCACAGTAATGTCGGAATTTCTCATTTCCCTCCTTATGTGTAACCGAGGAACCTCGAGCTCAGTAGAAGGGACGTGTCTACAGGTGGTGGATAGTGGAACGGCCTTCAGATATGGAGGTTAGTTGCGAATATTGATAAATAAGCAACCGCGAACCATGAGCGATTATGCAACAGGATGCAGTGTGAAAGACTGGGAAAACTTTCCTTAGAAAATGCTGCATAAACCCGTTAAAGGCATCATGTCAGCGAGCATAGCTGCTATAAGCTTAAATCTCGTCCAAAATCCAGACATGTCAGGTGCGGCTTACTGGTCAGCGTCTTAGGAGCGGCTGCAAATCTATCTGCATGACTAATAACCGTGGTAGTATTTTACTCCAAACATACTATTTTTCAATGTTAGAACATATATACATACATATTTAGCTTTGTATTTTATTCAACAGAATTAACGTAGAGTCATATTTAAATTCTGTCCATATTGTTTTGAGTATATCGGTTAAATTATTTCATCTAGTACTGAACAATGATTAAAGTTAGGGATGATCTTATTATTAGTATTAATAATAATTCAATTTAAATTTATTTGTGTATATCGTTAAAATATTAATTATATATTTTAAAAAAAACAAAATAAAATCGAAGTTAATCACTAAAAAATTTATTACATAAACACGAAGCTTTTCGACTATGAAGTCATTTTCAAACGATTGTTCATAGCTTGAAAATGACTTCATAGTCGAAAAGCTTCGTGTTTATGTAATAAATTTTTTAGTGATTAACTTCGATTTTATTTTGTTTTTTCTAAATTCATAAAATCACTACTCTCCAATACATCAACATTAATTATATATGTAATACGAAAAACAATTAACATAATTTACTTAACGGATTTCTACGGGTTCGTCTGCTATATTTTTTATTTGTAACAGTGCACTCAAAACTGACTTAATTTGTATTCAACATTTCGTTGTACGGGCTTATTGTCATATCTCTTACATCAGTAGCAATTTTTGACACAAGTTAGATCAGTCTCATTTAAAATCTAAGATGTAGTGCATATCTCTATAGTACTGCCAGATAGTGTTATCGACGAGGCCTTACCCTTTTCCACGTAATTATAAAGGTCTCTTACGTTCGGTGTTTTTTCCTTCCTTACAACGTAATTATATGCATATATATATATTATATATATTGAAGGTTCTATTACGTTTCATGTTGCTATTGTTGTTTTTATGTTTGTACAATTACTTTTCTATTTTTTCGTTTAATTTTTTTCTTTTCACTTAACATATTTTCCATAGAGAACCCGGTTCTTATCGGATCATCTGATAAACCAATTTCTTTATTTTCGTCTTGCATAAAGTTTCCGCGGGGGCTCCTCTCCTTTCCGTGTTTTAAACAGCCGCTCCTAACCTGGAAAACTGATGCGGACCAGAAAGCTGTTCCTAACATGGAGTACAGACGATCCTGGATTTGGAATTTAAGCTTATAGCGGTCATATTCGCTTTGACACGATGCCTTTGGATCGTTTATACAGCATTTTTAAAGAAAACATTTCTCAAGTTTCCCTCAATCCACCTTGATAGAACTTCGCGCGTGGTTCGTCGTTGCTCATTCGTCATTGACTTAATCGTACTAACCCGCTCCACTATCCATAACCTGTGCACGCGTTCTGTCTCCTGAGCTCGACTGTCTCTCGGTTACACATATCTCGGAGGGTGTGGCATGTACACACACACACACATATATATATATACACAAACTATTTATCTGAATTCTGTACATCAGTTTTCTTGGCAGACAACTTTGAATTTCTTGACAATTTTGGGATTACACCAGTTCCGCGCGAACTCTTATCAGCTAATTTATTAATAAGATAGTTCCGCGCCATGCGTAAATTCCCCATATGACAGTTCCGCGCAGCATATCTCAACAAGATAAGACAGTTGCGCGCAGTAAAAATCAGCCTATATCAAGATAAAATAGTTTCGTGCCAGTGTCAAGTTGTTTAGTTTTATTCTTGACGTGTATTTGGTAAACGTTTCATTATGGAAGCTGCGTCAGCAATCAGTGAAAAAGGTAAAACATTAAAAGTTTATAATGGCTTTAAATTTCGAAAAGATCGTGTTGTTAAAGCAGGAATATCTTGGAGATGTACCTTTAAAAAGTGTCGTGCTCGTATTTATACTGATGTGAATGGTCAAATTGTTCTTGAAGGTGGACCAGTGCTTCATAATCATGAAGAACCTGTTATTACATCCAGGCAACAAATTTCGAATGCTGTGAAAATGAAGGCTTTGGATGACATTTCCAGACGACCACTCGAGCTAATAAGAGAAGAAATTGTCAAGCAAAATGCCACTGCTGAAATGAACGGTAATGATATTGACAGTATTCGTGTTAGTATATATCGCAAAAGGCGTTCCATTTTACCAACCCTGCCAAAGAATATTGCTGAAGTTCATGTAGCACTCAATAGCATGAATGTACTTACCCACAATGACCAACCTTTATTACTCATTAATGACGAAGTACATAATATAGTGTGTTTTGCGCCAAAAAGTAATTTGAAATACCTCTGTTCTGGTGATACTATTCTTGTCGATGGAACTTTTGATAGTTGTACTAAATTTTTTTGTCAACTATTCACCCTTCATATTGTGAAAAATGGCCACTACGTTCCTTTAGTGTGGGCATTACTGCCTTCCAAAAAGGAAGCAATATATGTACAACTGTTTCGCCATCTTGTAGATGCCTGTGCTGCAGAAAATTTAAACTTTCAGCCTTCAACTCTTGTTGCTGACTTTGAAATAGCCATTCGAAATGCTTCAAAATCAATATGGTCAAATATTCAAATAGTTGGTTGCCGTTTTCACCTCACTCAAGCATGGTATCGTCATATCCAGAGTTTAGGTTTGAGTAGCAAATACAAAGAGAAAGAGAATGACATTAGTAAATGGCTACGTTTAATTTTTGGACTCCCTTTCCTGAATCCTGAAGAGGTTGCTGATTGCTTTGTACTCGATATCCTGCCTGCTATGCCAATAGATTTGCATGTTTTTGATTTTTCTGAGTATCTACTAGAATACTATATTTTTGACAGCAGTACTTTTCCACCATCTCAATGGGCAGCAGCTACTGCAGAGTCTCAGAGGACAACTAATGCGTGCGAAGCATTCCACCTTGCTTTCAGCAAGAATTTTTATTCTGCCCATCCCAATTTGTTCTCATTTTTAGAAGCTATCAAAAATACTCAGGTGAGCACTGAAGCAATTCTCAACAGCCTTGAAATCCCGAAGAAAGTTAGAAAATCAAAAAAAGAAATTCAACACAAAAACCTCTTGGAAACCTGTTTGGGGATGTATAATAATGGGCAGATATCAGCATTGAGACTAGTGGAACAATTGCGTCACCATTATGCTGCATAATTTTTCAATTTGTTTTTTTTTTTAATTATTAATAACCTCATATAAATTAATTTTTTCAATTCATTTACTTATTGCATTCAAAAAAAAATTATTTATGTATTTTATTCAATACTTATATGCTCTGATGTAAAATAAATAATTTCAAACGCGGAACTGTATTTTTTAATGGAATACCTTCTGCGCGGAATTGCTCTGTAGCCTAAAAACCATCCGCGCGGAACTGCTATCTGATTAAAAAGCATTTGGCGCGCAACTGTTATATTTTCTCCTGCTATGCGCGGAACTGTTCTACAGCCACAATTTTTACGTGAACCGAAAATAAACGACCATTTGGTTTTGTACTATGTTATTACGAAATATTGTACGTTCCGTCGCTAAGTTAGAAAACAGCACGATGGCCAGTAAAGTTTACGTTTTCTATAACAGACGGAGGAGAACCGGCAATCGATGAGATGGCAAAAAAATTTACATTTATGTAAAATTCGTTCCAACGATGACGACGTTTAATAAATCCGACGTTAAGCTTTGAAGATATTATGGAAGACTCGTTTATCTGATTCGGAATCATTATGATAATGGCCAGCGTAATAGCGTTGCGGCGGATATTAAAGTGAACCAGAAACGTTTTCTAACGTTCGGCAAATGACGACAACTACATTTCAGGTTGGAGGTTACTATTTCTCGGTTTGTTGTAATATTCGCATTCGACCGATAAACGTAAATTTATTCTTATCCCATTCGCGACTTGTAGAAATATATACATTTTACGTGTATACATTTGTTTACGTGTGTTTGCGAATATCCATTTACCCCACCACCGGGATAGTTTATCGAACGAAAAGTCGTCGCGTATATAGTCTAGAGGTTAACGAGATAATACGAGGTACGATCTGACGAGACATAGAAATCCGCTAGAAATATTCCTGTAACTATGACAACGTGGAAAATTTCACGAGAAAAATGTACACGTTTTATCTTATCCAATACGTGTACGATATCTATACACACATACACACACATACACCAAAACGCCCGTAAATCCCCCCCCGAAATTTATAATACAATTTTTACGATTATTTCGTCCATTTTACAGAGGCTGTCATCGTTACTATGGTCTTTTATATTTTGCGTGAAATTTATTCTATTTCTCCACTATGTATATATGCAATGTTTCTCTCGATATTAAACTTCCGTTTTCGGCTAAATATATATTCATAACGTTAACCAATCTTAGTATAAGTCGCAGTATATTATATTACCTACTTTTACCGGATGAGGCACTTTCTGTTTCTAGACAAACGAAATAGAAATGATAGTAATAGCGACAATAAAAATGACGACTACAACGATGATAGTAATATAATAGATCGCATCTTTCATCTTTACCTAAGTCCCCGATTTGAATCCTTTCCAGTGTAAAATATCGTTCGACCTTTCACGCTGGATTTTTCGTTAAATTTATCCTTCTACCTCTATCCTCGTGAACTGTGTGTAAAATGTATACTCGGTTTCCCTCCTATTCCGGGCACATCGTACAATGATTTGTTTTGTCATCTAGGGACACGGTACTAAATGAATTAACATATTAAAAGTCCGGATTTTTAAAAAATATTTTTACCCTATCTCGGTAATATCGTCCATCTTTCTTTCGGATAACAACCAAATTCGGTCGTTTAGGCATTTTCTCAATAACTAGGGCGATTTAATTCGATCGCTTAAAGAATTTAAATCCGAATTCGACGAGAATAGAATATAGAACGTAAAAGAAAGAAAAAAAAAAGGTGGAAAACGGAAAGAGATGGAAACAATTTATCCGGCGCGTATAATCGGAAATATAGGTGTAATACGATTAGATTGTTAGCGTTGGCAACAATAGGATTTGACGGTAGTTGTTATAATAATAGGTGCCACGTCGACTTAACGTTTATAGTACTGACGAATGAATTGGTGTATCAACTTAATCTTGGGAGGTCTTTCTTTTCTTCATTCTGGAAGTGAGTGCAAACGCACCTACGCATTAAAAATACGACAGTATTTACACGTATATACGTATATCTTTATTATTCCTTTTTTTTTTCTTTTATCCAAAAGGTGGTAGTAAAGAGAGGGGGTGTATAATAAGTGTGGGACGTCTTTATCCAATCAAAACAGCACGGTGCATTTTAAATTGGCCAGCAGCTGCCTCTCTGTACTAGGCACTTCCTTCGAAATTATATCTTTCTTTTCTGCTGCATGCTGCATCGACGCTCCAGTTTAGTCAAAGTTGTTTCTATGTATATACATATAATCCATCAATCGTAGCCGGGCAGTATTTCTTATAAACACACACACACACGTATCGCGTCTCCTTTATTTATTTATATATCTTACAATATAATATATACGTGTATAAAATATATATGGAATTTGATATTTTCCGAAGAACGGTTCCACTTTTAGGTGAAAAATCTTCTTTTCTAAACTGAGAAGAGAGTTTATCATCTAGGTCGAGAGATGCGAACACCCACTTTTAATACACACACTAGGACAGACCCGCCTCTTGGCTGATTTATCTATTAAAAAGAAATCGTCTAGAATAATAGCGTCACCCTGTTTGTTGTGTGATAAGCTTATTATAACGGAGAATCTATTGTAAAATCCTAAAATATCATTCGAAAAGTTTACCATTGCCATAATAGTAGTTATGGCGAATATATATATACGAAGCAGAAAAATAGACGTCTGACAATACAACAACCGGAGAGAACTCACGCGATTTACAAGTATACAACAAGGATAATAATAATAATAATAATAATAATAATAATAATAATAATAATAATAATAATAATAATAATAATAATAATAATAATAATATGGTTAACGGAAGAGATGATTCAATATATTATAAAGAGACTGCGGTAGCCAAGACCATTTAGAGGTGTTTACATATTATTATGTTAATAGCGATAAAAACAGCTTACCTTCTCTACTGACGTCAAAATAGGGAAAACCTCATAAGGCCAACAGTTTTCCTTTGATATAATTAATAGCTTTTAGCCTTTTTAGAATCGTTAGTTCTTCATCATCTTCTTTTGGGGTTCGCGGTCTTTTATAATACAGGACGATTCGTTATCCCGGCTAAATATAAAATAGAGAGATATATATATGTCGTGTGCGTATGCAAGCGTTTACTTCAGCCATTTAGACCTAGGAATAATTGTATACTAGTTTTGAAAGGAATATTATATATATATATATATAAATCTTTTTAGTAACCAAAAATGACGCTCAAACTAGCTTCTCCATTATATTGTAAAAGTCCGATATAAAGATCGGGAATTTAGTCAATATTGTCGACTACGCGAAGCGTGAGAAGAAAAAATTTGTAAGCACTAAACAAAAACATTTGTAAATTATTTCGGAAAAAATTTTAAAAATTTATTCTATTTCCAAGAACTGATTATAGAGACGGAGAAAATTACGCGCGAGAAAAGTATTGTATATTAATATTACTAGAATTTTTTGTAATATATAAACTAATTAATAATATTTCAGATTCACTTTCGAAACAAAATGCCTTTACTGAGATCCTGCGGAGTATTTCATATGGCGACATTCCCAAAATTAAACATTTACAGATGGCGTTATTATATATGCTGATGATATCGTTATTTATTGTACATCGGTACGCTGCCAAGGTCTTATTACGTTAAATTTTAAATTCGTATTTGGCAATCGTAATCAATAAAGAACGACCGTATTTCTTACCACCTCGTCCCGGTAGTGAGCATTTGAAAAAAGCCATAGTGTAAACATTTCGAGGTCTCGTATTGGCTAAATATCTTGAACATGTTTGCAATAAAACTTACGCGTCTCTGTTTAAGCTGTATCCTATATTTAATGAATACGTCAACGTAAACAAATTAATAATTTATAAAATTATAATAAGAACTATCGTCCCGTACGGTGTCATAACTACTGGCAGTACTGATTTAGCCAGGTTACAACGGCTACAAAATACACGTTGCGGAATAATTCTGAAGCGTTCAGTCTATGTAAAGATCGAACAAACACGCGCGCAACATATTGAAGTTACCATATATAGGAGACGTTGGCCAAATTATATTAAAACATTTTTTTTTGTTATAATTGTACCTGCAGTCAACATTCATTTATAACTGACGATCGCGTACAAATCTGCTAATAAAATAAAAACGCCACGAACGAGACCAATGAATTATTACGATATGCAGCTGTCACGGGTTTCTGTCTAAAATTTAAAAGATACTATTTAACTGTTTAGATTAAACATTTTTAAGATATCGGCTCAGCTTTATTATCGGTGCGCAGCTTTCATTAGTGATTTTTCCTATTTTTTTGTTTCATCTAACCGAACAACTGGCCATAAAATACAAAATATTTGTATTGGCCAGTTATTCGTTCGGAATGCGTTATATTAAACATCTATTTGTTTTGTAAATACACTTTTTCCTATCTATCTTTTATAAGATAGAATGTAAAATGTTTACCAAGTCTATTCTTTCAGATCTATCTAATTTAATTTGTTATTTCCGAAGTCTATAAATACAGAACCAATATTTTCCAAGTTCACTGTGCTCGCACACGCACACACACACACACATATATATATACAAATATAAGCGATTGTACATATATATTCAACTTAATATATACATGTAAATATTCATGCATTTTAATATATATATATATATCAAACCGAACCGGGAATTTCTCACACAATTTACGAATAGTAGGAATTTAGAGTTTTATAGACAAAGATCCCATCTTGTATCTCCAATTACACGAATATTGCATCCTTCCAGTGCTTGAATAAGGAGCGGAAACATGGAACTTAACAAAGTATGTCGTCAAGGAGCTTGCAGAGAAACGGAGAGCTCACGGAAGAATAATATTGGACATCCTCCAGATATCAGATCAGAAAGCCAATAGGTGGATAACAACGCGGACTAAATTGTGTGTAGCGCAGTTAACATGGAATTGGGCCGGCCGTGTAGCAAGAAGAAACGATGACCGGTGCACGAAACGAATAACAGAGTAGCTTCCAAGAGAAGGACACAAAAGTCGAGGTTGTACATGGCGGCACGATATACAGAGATCAGCCGGTGTGAAATAGATAAATGATGCCCGTGATCGTTACAAATGGAGAGAAAAGGGGAACGCTTACATCCAGCAGTGGATTGATATAAACGTATCGTGATATATATATATACTTCGGAAATAATAAATTTAATTAGGTAAGGAACTAATTTTATTAAGTATATTATTGTACTATTTGAAAGATAGATAGATAAAAACTGTATTTACAAAAGAGATTGTATAAAAATAACGAAATTAATATATATACTAAATTAGAAATATGATCATATATATATATATATATATATACATATACATAGATACATACATATATATGTACACGCACACATATATATACACACATATGTATATGTTGTGTATATGTAGACATAAAATGTTATCTAATACACAGCACCGTTTTTTTAAAAACTGAAGAAACGAGTTAGAAAATTTTAATCGATGCGAAGTAATCGTCTAAAATTACGATATACGTGTATATATTTTAATAAAGGCCGAGAAATAGTATAGGTGGCCGTCTAATAATCGAACGGAGTAATTCAATTCTTCCAGCTTCTACGTTGAACAAAAGTAAGGAAGGTAATTGCGAACAATGATCCGGCCAACAAAGTAATTTAACGTTAACGGGATGGTGTGACGAAAATTGCACCCATTGCCATATTCGGTGTCCTGAATTCGTTTCTACGCACTCGACGATTGTACGGAGACACATCCGTTGTATGTATATCACGTTATTAGGTGACAATATTGCCAACAAAAGTCGACGGAGTTGATGATTATATATAACATATATATATATATATATCGATATAGACGGTCTCGATGAAAGAATGAGAGAAACAGGAAAACTTACTTTTAGAAATGAAACGATAAAAGTATCGGCTTGCGGCAGCCATGTTTATTACGAGCATTTGCTGCAGCAAAAAGAGGTAACGTCAGAAAGGATAAACAAAGACCGTGGCTGGCGAGGTAGTTGGTAGTGGGTAAGTCTACTTAGTATTCATAGATGCTTCTAGAAGGTGTAATTATGTCAACAGAAAACTCGACATAGTCTTCTGTTCGCTGGTCGTATCGAAATTGGGCTTAAACACGTAGCGATAGTTAGACGCGGAACGTAACACCATCTACTTGTAAATAGCAAGAAAATAAATATAAATACATATATATATATATATATATATATATATATATATATATATACATATACGTATATTAATATATATTAAAATATTTAAGGGTTCCTACATCGAGTCAACTAAGTCGGTTATATTATAATAAAATCCAACCCGTGCCTACGTATGAATACACAAACAACCCGGTTACGAGCGATATGTCTTGCCGGTGTTGTAAGATATTGTAAACATCATCTCCGACGTTAGTTAATTTCGTCGCTAGCGCAGAAAAATGAAGACGTTCTAAACATGTCAGCCTCGCTAAATTCGTGAAAGCTGCCTTGATAAAACCTGCCGGGTTTCTCGGAATTTGTCGTATAAAGTTGCCCCTCAGCTGGAGGGGGAGAATGTCTCGCTTATTTTATTATAGACGAGCGCGAAGTTCTATTTTGAATAATGGATGAGAGAATCCCGGGCGATGGATAACCGTTTCCTTCGACTTACGTAAGTAAATTTTGTATATAAGTGTGTGAGTGTGTGTACTAGATACATAATAAAGATTAGTTAGAAAAAGCTCTCGTCTCCCACCTTTCAAATGTAAGAGCGAATAGTTGACAGTTTATTTTTCGTGTTACGAAGGTTGCGAAATTGGTTTATCAACCATCGCCCCCAGAAGGCAATTATATTCCTTTTTTACACACACACACACACACACACACACACACGTATATATATACACACACAAAGATATAATTTTTAGTAGGGTTGTTAATAAAACTGCTTCACCGGATGATCAAACCTTTTCACAGCATCAAGAAAGGTAAATACAACTTGCAGTAAGAAACAGCGAAATGATAATAACGTATTATCTTAAATAAGCCGTATATGAAGAAATTATTATTATTATTATTATTATTATTATTATTATTATCGGTAGGGGGCGAATGAAACAAGAATGATAAAGAAAAAGCAGATTAAAGGTTATTAACGTGTGCTGGGACATTCTCACGTATAGAATTTTTCGACTAGGCTGAAACTAATCGAATATCGAACGATGAAGTTTTGGTCGGAGCAAAATGTTCGTCGAATGAAAACGTACACTTAGAATTGAAGATGAACGCTTACCAAACCAGAAAAACTAACATACCACGTTCTGGCTAACTACGATTTAGAGATGTAATTTCGGGTGATCATTTGGAAAGAGTTAAATAAACGAAGAGCAGCTGGAAAAAAAAAGCTGATATGGTTCGAAAATTAACACTGCGATACGGGAAAGAAATTAAAATTCTACTGTTTGGAAGTACTTTATGTAGAAGGGAAAACTATAACGTGTCACAAATTTTGCAAGTTTACCGTAACGCGTCGAATCGATTTACTGCACACA